>JASDQU010424924.1:0-10029 GCA_032191745.1 Picea mariana
GAGGAGGATAAACATTGATTGTTGGATCACCCATCCTAAATTCTTGATGGTCGTCAGATATGAATTTAGAAAAAAGGAGCATGCAAAAGAGTAGAACATATCTCATGCATCATATCTGAGCATGAGGACCAACCATCGTTACATCCATAAGAGCAAGCAAAAAATTTAAGTGCAAGGTGAAGTTGTCTTACAAAGTCCTGAAAGCAGGGTGAACGTTTGATCTGAAGGACATGTGGTAGCAGATGAGGAGTTTCACAAATTCATGAATCGGGATAATAGAGGTGAGTTAACCTCCAACTCCACAAAATGTGAAGTCGCAAAATGATCCTGGTCGTTGGAGCCATAGGACACATGGAATTCAATTGGCATTTCCCTGACTTGCACATTGGAGAGGATTCAAAGGAATATGACACAGGAACTCGCGACATCCAAAGTCGCGAAATGATTTGGACCGTCAGATCACCAAAGTTTTGGACCATTGATCTGACAATAAAATCACTTGAAATTTTGGCCCGTGTTCGTATCCAAGGTCACATCCTCAAAGGTTGCAGGAAGGATCTAGTCTAGCTAAACTCCATTTCAAAGATCACGACTTGGGAGAGTCGAGAAGCCTCATCACAAGATTTTCGATACGCGAAATTGCAAAGCGGTTGTTGGTGTAGTCAGTGGTCATGTATATGAAGGAGCTAACGAGTTGTTATTGATGCAAGCATGCCACCCAGGGTACATCCACTCATAGGATCCCTTCTCCTTATTTTTTCCTGAAGAACTGGAAGGTTCTTCTAATTCCCTATCGGGAATTTTCCACCCACAAAAACCTGCACTAGCTCTCTCCTTCTTCTAAATTAACACTTCCTTTTATTTTGTTATTGGGGTTTCCCCGTCGGGATTTCAACGCTTGTAATGTCCAATTAATTGCTTTACTGATCCCTGATCCCCGATACGCTCCTTTGTTACCTCATCCCCACCTATTTAAGCCTTTAGTTCACGCGACCGCTTTCTATAAGACCTCTGTCTTATATACCTTTTGTTGGGGTTTTGGACTTCAAAATCCCGATATGCTTCCAAACTCTGTTATCCCTCCAGGATAAACGCTTGATCCACATGAATTCTCCTTATACGACTGTGGCTATAACTCCCATCGGAGTTTCGAGCATTCCAATGTCAAAATACACATGCCCTCAGGACTCACGATTTCTCAAGTCCCGACGTGCCTTTTTCATGCTAGCCCTCCTGGCTAGAAGTCTCGGCCCATATAACCATAAATCTGTGACCACAGTCTTATCCCCGTCGGGGCTATGGAGTTTCAAATGCTGCAAAACACTTACCCGTGGGTTTCCCGATTCCTTGAAATATGATTCTCCGTCAGGCTGACAACTGGATTCCACTACGGTGCCTTCCTCCTTTCTGTCGTGCTAACAACTAGTCGCACAATTGTACCTTCCTCCTCGTCGATATTTCACGGTTTGCAAAACCAAAGTGCATAAACACTTTGTCATCGGGATCCCCGATATCCCGATGGACCCCGATCACCGATGGATGACTCCTTGTTAGGGCCTTCCCTGGTGACACCAATTTCTTCCATGCGTCCTTTCTAATGAACGGTCTTAATTTCTCTAGGGTTATGGGACTTGTAATGTTCCAACTTTCCTGTCCTCAGGAAATCCGATTTCCCAATGCAGAATATCCCGAATCTCTTCGGGTTCCTGACACCTATCCTCCCGAACGGACGACTCAGATGATGACGGGGTTTTCACTATGAAATTCACCAACCTTCTGTTCACAAAACTTCTAATTCTTGAACTCCAGACGCCTCAATCTCTGCCATGTGTCCAAATTTCGGATGGCTCCGATCTTCCCGGGACTTCAGGGTTTCAAATGTCGAAAAACATTCGACCACAGGATTTTCGATCCTTCGAATCCTGATGGTCACCCTCGTGTAGCTTCTGTCAAATCTGACGGTTGATGGGTGTTTAGTGAGATCTGATGGTCCTCAATTTCTAGAGCTTGAACTTGGAACACAGTCGTAAGCTCCTCTCTTCTGTGACAGATCCAAGGGTTGAAGGGACTTTGTTGATCCTCACCGTAAGATCCTGACCGTTGATTTCCTTTCTCCTTGAAGATTTATTTTAAAATAATTAAGTGTTCCTCTCCGGATTTTGTCTTTCTGCGGTGCAACTGTACAGCATCTGGTTTACGCACTCCATGGAACGAAATTCCAGTGCTTCTCTTTAGCGAACTTGGAAGCCTTATCCTTCCTGAGATTCACACAATTATGAGTTTCCACGAACACTCTTGCACGCACTCCTTGCGGAAATCCTCTAACACTTCTGAGTGTTGAGTTCTTTTTACCCTGCACACACCTGCAGTAGTAGGCCTTCAATACCTCACTCAGTTTCACGACCGAGACTCTCCTTAGCCTGCGCACTCCTTGCACGGCTCGTATAACCCAATTTCACTCCTGGGTGAATGAGAAAAAGAGCTAACTATCTGAGCCTTCTGTCAACGCACTCCTTGCGGATGACTTCTACTACACTCCTTGCAGGAATCCTTGCTCAGATAGAGAAACAATTGTAACTCATTCCACTTCCTCTTAGATTTCAATTTCAACACATGAAATCATACACACAGGATAATAGCAAATGCATAACAGGAAGTAAATACTCATGAGCATAGCATTCAATACACATACACAGAGAATAACACGACAGACATGAATCTAAATCAACTTCTTCTATTAATTCAAGATCTGTATATGGGGGTCCTTCTACAGTTCTCTGCTTCTCTCCTATGCTCTGGATTCTTCTAACTCCTTCTGAACTATGTTACAATGCACAATGAGGGTGTCTATATCCGTTCTCCTTCTTTCTTCTAGAACTATCCAATCTAATATTCAATTCTACCTACCTACATTTACTACTATAAATGCCTCTGTCTATCTCAGATGAGAGCAGGGTGCTCATGGTCTGATTACATTTTACCAAGGTGCCTTCATTAAATGATCTCATTTATATTTGGTGCATCAACTTCAATGGAAAATTCAAAACTTGTGTTGGACGTCTTCCAGTTGTCTTCCGCTTCCACATTGGCTCGCTTGACGTTAGGGATGCTCCTGCATCATACTCCCTCGCTTGAAAATTTGAATGGGCTCCTATCCATGAGCTCCTGCATGGTATGTCCATGCTTCCGAATTTTTTCTTCAGTCTCACAGATGGCATATTCAACTGGATGGCCCTTCCACTTAAGCAAATATTCAAAATATTATTTCCTTCTGGTTTTCTTACCCACTCGTTTATCCAGTATCTGCTCCATCTGTGGCTTCTCTACAACTGGCATCTGCTTCTGCCACTGAACCTCTGGCTATTCATCACTTGAAGTCTCTATTTCCCCAGCTCTATATGGGTATAAATCCGCGATGTTGAATATCGAATATATTCTGATTCCATACAGTAACTCGATCTCATAAGCATTTTCCCCGAATTCTCTCAAGACCTTATATGGTCCGATTTTATTCATCTTTAATTTATTGTATGTTCCTCTTGGGAACCTTTCTTTCCTTAGATGCGCCATAACCAAATCACCAACCTCGAACTGAAGTTGTCTCCTGTGCTAATTGGCTCTGCGCTTATATTCTTGGCTTGTTTTTAGCAGTCGCTCCTTCACCTAGCTGTGAAGTTCCCTCATTGCCTCAACAAATTCTTCTGCACTAATGCTGCTAGTAGCAGTCTGCTCTGAATCCCTCAATTCAAAAACCCCTCTCGACTGCGTGCCATATATAATCTGGAATGGACTTCTGCCTCTGCTCATGTTCATTGAATCATTGTATGTGAACTCTGCCTGCGGCAATATACTATCCCAGCTGCTATGGTGCTCCACCACTAGGCTCCTCAGCAAGTCTCCCAGACTTTTGTTCACCACTTCTATTTGTCCATCCGTCTGAGGATGATAAGATGAACTAAGCATCAAGTTAGTCCCCAGCTTCTTCCATAATGTCTTCCAAAAGTTCCCTAGGAACTTTGTATCTCTATCCGAAACAATACTCCTTGGTAAGCCGTGAAGTCGGACGACTTCTTTGAAAAATAGATTCGCGATGCGTGTCACGTCACTGGTTTTATGACATGGGATAAAATGTGCCATCTTGGAAAATCTATCCACTACCAAAAAGATCGAACTCCTTGAGGACCTCATTCATCAACCTCATAAAGGTACTTGGTGCATTCCTCAAGCCAAATGGGATGACAAGCCATTCATACAGTCCTTCGTTGGTTTTGAAGGCCGTCTTCCACTCATCGCCTTCCCTCATGCGAATCTGGTGATATCCACTCTTCAAATATATCTTTGAAAAAGAAAATTCTCCACTTAAGCAATCCATAAAATCATCCATCCTCGGTAATGGAAATCTATACCTGATGGTTATCTTGTTGATGGCCCTTGAGTCGGTACACATTCTCCAACCTCCATATTTCTTCGGACTGAGTACCGTCAGAACAACACAGAGAATCAAGCTTTCCCTGACCAAACCTTTGTCCAACAACTCCTAGACCTATCTTTTAACCTCTTCATTATCTTGCGGCATCAATCTGTACATGGATTTTTTTGGTAAAATAGCTTCTGGTATGAGATCAATATGATGACTCACACTTCTCATCGGTGGCAACGAACACAGTAGTTCATCCACTACTATGTTAGCGAACTCTTCCAGCAGTTCCTAAACTCCTTCTAGAAAATCATCCACTCTTGTGCTATTCAGAACAATTCTCGGTTTTCTGACCACAAAGAATTGTGGATCCTCCTTCTTCTTAACCTCGGTAAGAAGTTCCTTCCCACTCATGAAAAGTACTGTGTTGTTTACTTCCGGCTTCACCTCTTTATCCTCAATTGGATGCAACATATGGGTTCTCCCATTCTTCTTCAGGGTGTATGTGTTCATCCTCCCATCATGAATCACGTTTCTATCATATTGCCATGGTCTACCCAGCAATAGATGACATACATCCATAGGAATGACATCACAGAGTACTTTATCATTATACCCTCCCATTTTGAATTCAACTAAACACTGTTTAGTGACATTTACCTGATGTCCCTTCTGTAGCCATGAAACTTTGTATGGATTCGGGTGATCACTTGTCTACAGCTCCAACTTTACTACCATCTCGGTTGAAACGAGATTATCTTTGCTTCCGCTGTCCACAATGACCTTGCACACTCTATCCTTGGTCTTGCAAGCAGTCCTAAAAAGATTGTTCCTCTGCGCTGTATTCTCCATCTCCTTTTATGGCATCAAAAGGACTTTCTGCATCACCAACGACCTTCCTCCTTCAGCGTATTCTTCCTCAACATCTTGCCTCTATTTCTTGGCTATGTGAGTCTCCCCAATTTCTTTCTTTTTCTCTGGACACTCGAACGACCTGTGCCCATTCTTTCCACATGTGATTACTCCACCTCTTCCTCTTCCTCTACCTCTGGTACGAGGAAAAGTATTATTATCGGCATACCCTCCTTTATGCTCAGTATGTTGTTCTCTTTGCTCAGCATGTCACCCTCATTGTGAACTTCCACCTCTCTCTGCCCGAGTTTGAGGTTTTTTCCAGTCGTCCCTGGGCCTCTGGGTTCTTTCCTGGTTAACTGCTTTTCCTCTAAGCTGACTTCTGCCTTGGCCTCTTTGACTTTTCTTTCGGCCCAGCTTCTTCTCTGCCTTCAAAGACATTTTATAAGAATCCTCTACCGTTCGGATGGTTTCCATACTCATTTCGTTATGAATCTCATATCTCAGGCCATTCATATACCTGGCCACTTTTTTGTCATTGCTTTCACGATGACCTGCTCTAATATTCAACCTGTAAAATTCCTCAGTATATTCCTTCACTGTCATCAGCTTCTGTCTCAGGTTCTGCATCCTCCTGAACAGAGAAATTTGGCAGTCCCTGGGAATAATTTTTTCCTTCATCTTGGCAATCATCCTGTCCCAGCTCTTAATGTTTTGCTTTCCTTGGCAATGCCTGTCAGCTTGTAGTTAATCCCACGACAAGGCTGCATGTCCCTTTAATCTCGTGATGGCATGCCTGACCTTCTTATCCTATTCAATATCTTCATAGTCGAAGTAAGTGTCCAGAGCTCTAATCCAATCTAGCAGCTCTTTTACATCCATATTTCCCTCGTAAACTGGAACGTCCATTTTCACCTTTGTACTCATTCTTGCAACAGCTTTAAGTAAACGTTCACTCGTTGCATCTTCCACTGGGATTTATTCTTCTCTATGTCCAGCATCATCTTCATCCTTGGATTCACTGATATCTCCTACATCAACTTTGCGCCTTTCTCTTATCTCCATGTCCTCCATTCTGGCATGAAGATTTCACATTTTTCTCTCCACATCAAGATTCTGTACTTTCCTACCTCTTTCACTAGACATTTCCCTTTCCTCCTCTGGATCGGGTGATTGTCTACCCCTTCTCCTTGGTGGCATGGTGAATTCTCCTTTTTCTCTGCTACAGAAAGCAAAGAATCTTTTCTAAGCTCTAATACCACTTGACGTGTATCAGAGTACTCTCTTATCCCCTACTTCTCTTGCCTGAAATATACAGACAAGAAATCAGCTCTGATACCACTTGAAGCAGGCACGCCACCCAGGGCACATCTTCTCACAGGATACCTTCTCCTTATTTTGGCTCGAAGAGAAGGAAGGTTCTTCTAATTCCCTATCGGGAATTTTCCACCCATAACACTCTGCACTAGCTCTCGCCTTCTTCTAAATTAACACTGACTTTTATTTTGTTATCAGGGTTTCCCCATCGGGATTTCAATGATTGCAATGTCAAAATGACATTCTTTACTGATCCATGATCCCTAATATGCTCCTTTGTTACCTCAGCCCCACCTGGCTAAGCCTTCAGTTCACGCGACCGCTTTCTATAAGACCTCGGTCTTATATCCCTTCCATCGGGGTTTTGGACATCAAAATCCCGATGTGCTTCCAACCTCTGTTAGCCCTCCAGACTAAATGATTGATCCACGTGAATTCTCCTTATACGACCACAGCTATAACTCCCATCGGGGTTTCGAGCATTCCAATGTCGAAATACACACGCCCTCAGGACTCATGATTTCTCGAGTCTCGATGTGCCTTTTTCACGCTAGCCCTCCTGGCTAGAAGTCTCGGCCCATATGACCATAAATCCGTGACCATGGTCTTATCCTCGTCGGGGCTACAGGGTTTCAAATGTTTCAAAACACTTACCCGTGGGTTTCCCGATTCCTCGAACTCCGATTCTCCGTCAGGATGACAACTGGATTCCACTACGATGCCTTCCTCCTTTCTATCGTGCTAACAACTGGTCACACAATTGTACCTTCCTCCTCGTCGAGATTTCATGGTTCGCGAAACCAAAGTGCATAAACACTTTTTCACCAGGATCCCCGATATCCCGATGGACCCTGATCACCGATGGATGACTCCTTGTCAGGGCCTTCCCTGGTGACGTCAATTTCTTCCACGCGTCCTTTCTGATGAATGGTCCCAATTTCTCTGGGGTTTCAGGACTTGTAATGTTCCAACTTTCTTGTCCTCAGGAACTCCGATTTCCCGATGCGGAATATCATGACTCTCTCCGGGTTCCTGACACCTGTCCTCCTGAACAGATGACTTAGATTATGCCAGGGTTTTCACTATGAACTTCTCGGACCTTCTGTTCATGGAACTTTTGATTCCCAAACTATGGATGCCTCAATCTCTTCCACGTGTCCAACTGTCGGATGGCTCCAATATTCTCGGGACTTTGGGGTTTCAAATGTTGAAAAACATTCAACCACAGGATTTTCAATCCTTCGAATCCCGATGGTCACCCTCGTCCATCTTCTGTCAGATCCGACAACTGACAGGTGTTTAGTGAGATCTGACGGTCCTCAACCTCTGGAGCTTGAACTCGGAACACAGTCATAAGCTCCTCGCTTCTATGACAGATCCAACGGTTGATGGGACTTTGTTGATCCTCACCGTAAGATCCTAATCGTCGATTTCCTTTCTCCTTGAATATTTCTTTTAAAATAATTAAGTGTTCCTCTTCGGATTTTGTCTTTCTGCGGCGCAACTGTACAACAACTAGTTTACCCACTCCATGGAACAAACTTCCAGTGCTTCTCTTCAGCGGACTTGGAAGCCTTATACTTCCTGAGCTTCACACAATTCTAAGTCTTCATGAAGACTCTTGCACAGACTCCTTGTGGCAATCCTTGAACACTTCTAAGTGTTGAGTTCTTTTGACCCTGCGCACACCTGCAGTAGTAGGCCTTCAATACCTCGTTCAGTTTCATGACTGAGACTCTCCTTAGCCTGTGTACTCCTTGCACAAATCGTATAACCCAATTTCACTCCTGGGTGAATGAGAACAAGAGCTAACTATCTGATCCTTATGTCAATGCAATCCTTGCGGACGACTTCTACTACACTCCTTGCAGGAATCCTTGCTCAGATAGAGAAACAATTGTAACTCATTCCACTTTCTCTCAGATTTCAATCTTAACACATGAAATCATACACATAGCATAATAAAAAATGCATAAAAGGAAGTAAATACTCATGATCATAGCATTCAATACACATACACAGAGAATAACACGACATACATGAATCCGAATCAACTTCTTCTATTAATTCAAGATCTGTATATGGGTGTCCTTCTACAGTTCTCTTCTTCTCTCCTATGCTCTGGATTCTTCTAACTACTCATGAACTATGTTACAATGCACAATGAGGGTGTCTATATCCGTTCTCCCTCTTTCTTCTAGAACCGTCTAATCTAATATTCAATTCTACCTACCTAAATTTACTACTATAAATGCCTCTGTCTATCTCAGACGAGAGTGGGGTGCTCA
Organism: Picea mariana; assembly: GCA_032191745.1. Taxonomy (NCBI): domain Eukaryota; kingdom Viridiplantae; phylum Streptophyta; class Pinopsida; order Pinales; family Pinaceae; genus Picea; species Picea mariana. Next base: position 8,875 of record JASDQU010424924.1, read on the forward strand.
AGGTCTGATTACATTTTACCAAGGCACCTTCATTAAATGATCTCATTTATATTTGGCGCATCAACTTCAAGGGAAAATTCAAAACTTGCGCTAGACGTCTTCTAGTTGTCTTCCGCTTCCACGTTGGCTCGCTTGACGTGAGGGATGCTCCTACATCAGTTAGGCTCCATTTCATGACTGGGAGTTGGAGGATTCAAAGTGACTCACAACAAAAATCATGAAACGTGAAACTGCAAAGTGACTTTTTTATTAGGCCTTGGTCATAGCCAGTGATCACGAGAAGGGAAGGATCTAGTTTTTAAGCTCCATTTAGGAGATTTCAACATGGAGAGTCGATAAGTCTCACCACAAGATATCCGAAATTAGAAATTGTGAAATCACTTTCGATTTAGCCTGTGGTCACAACCAGTGGGCACATTGGATAAATGTGAGACCCTGTGGATGTAATCCAACGGTGCTGGTTAACTGGGAATCTAGTCAAAGGGCTACTTTTTCACCTCATGGTTAGTTTTTAGTTATGATTTAGTTGGCAGAACTGAATCATGGTTCTTGGACGTTTGGCAATTCAGTTTTTGAGGTGTTTTTTGGAGATTTGAGGTGTAACTGTATCCGTGGAAGGGTATATTGGTGAGATGCAGTGACTGTCGAATGTTGGTTGTTCGCACTAACAAATGAGTTAAATAGGGAGAAAGGATTATCAAAAAATCCACACTGTGATATAAAACTCAGAAGATGAGAAACAGAAGTTGAACAAAACAGAGAAAGAAAAGATAGAAAGAGACAACAAGTCAATCCAAGTATTAACAAAGTAGAAGAATAGTGAAACAAAGAAGAATTACAAAACAGAGAAGAATCGATAAGAATTGATATATCTGTATTGTTGTGTATTCAGACAAAATTTATAATTACGAAGGTAGGGTGGTGCTCGGGAGGACTCTATTCCTCTAGTATTCAAGTTGGTGCTTGAATATTGGAAGTTGTATATTCCATCTAGTTATGGCTAGAAAACAAGGTGGCAGGGTGGTGCTAGGGAAAACACAGAGTTTTATGTATGCAAGTTGGTTCTTGTATAAGTCCAATTGGTGTTGGAACACTCAGGGAATTGATGCTTCCTTCTATTGGGTGCTAGAGAAATAAGAGGGTTGGTGCTCTCAA
>JASDQU010424927.1:0-10028 GCA_032191745.1 Picea mariana
CTCACTAGCTAGAATCCATAAATCAAAATAAGATCATACATGAATGATGAGTAGAGGCCCTTGCCTTCCTTTTATACTTTTTGGCTCACCTTGTCCCTCCAAAGTGACTTTCATTTTATTAATATTTAATTAATTAATTAAATCACTTTAATTAATTAATTAACCTTTTTACCTCTAAAAATATCCTTATCTCTCCTTATGGCTTCCCTGGCCACTGAAAGTCACTTCTAGCCATCCCATCCTGTAGTGCTACTCCTCCCGATTCCAATGAGCTATTACACTGAGAGGTTCCTCCAAGTAATGTGCCCAAATTCCCTCTTCAGTGATTTTAATTAACTTATAGCTCAAAATAGTCAAAATCATGGAAATCGTTGGAATGAAACGAAACCAAAGCCAACCTGTGCGGAATGGCTCATAATGATGGAATATGATGATAAATGCCAACTGGACCCCGCAATGCCTCTCAAATACCCCTGTACTCACTATAACATCCATCTGGCTACTTTGGTCATCATAAGTCTCTACCCTATGATGATGTCCCAAAGTGGGGATATTACATCTAATCATGTCCCTGTAAGGAAGAAAAGTGGCAAAATTTGACTCTGTGTTGATTTTCGAAACTTAAACCAAGCGTCTGACAAAGACAATTATCCTGTTCCTTTGATGGAACAAATTCTCCAGCAAGTATCCAGTTCTGAAAGATTGTCACTACTAGACGGTTTTTCAGGGTACAACCAGGTCCTCATGTCTCCCACAGACCAGTTGAAAACCACTTTCCATACCCCATGGGGTACCTACGCCTATAGAAAGATGTCTTTTGGGATTATAAATGTCGGGGTCACTTTCCAGAGAGTGATGGATATTTCTTTTCGTGGTCTCATCAATAAATCTGTAGTGGTTTATCTTGATGGCGTCACTGTTTTCTCCAAAAGTAAGAGAGATCACTTATCCCATCTGAGATCTGTTCTACAACGATGTCGCAAGTACAACATCTCTCTAAATCCTAAGAAATCTGTCTTTGCAGTGGAACAAGGCAAGCTTCTCAGATTCATAGTATCCAATGAAGGGATTATCATTGATCCCGAAAGAACTCAAGTCATTTCCAAGCTTCCTCCCCCCTCCTCCAAAAAATCTATGCAATCTTTTCTAGGTCAAATAAATTTTGTCAAAAGGTTTGTCCCGATTTTCTCGGAAATGGTGAGGCCATTACAAAAATTAATAAAAAATGATGTTCAATATCATTGGGGACCACAAGAATGTTAATATTTTGACTCCATAAAAAAATCTATTGTGGAGGCTCCCTCCCTAATGAGCCCTGAATTTTCACAAGATTTCACTCTTTATATCTTTGCCTCTGATCGATCTTATGCCATTGTGCTGTCCATAAAGAATGTTGAAAACAATGAAATTCTCATTGCCTTTATGAGCTCATCCTTCAAGTGAGAAGATCTTAATTACCCAGCTGCATATCAATAGTCTTACGCTATTTTCAAAGAAATAAAACATTTTCGATCATATCTATTGAAATCCAGAACTAAAGTCATTGTGCCTTACCCTGTTGTCAAAAACTTGCTAGTACAAAAATAAATGGGTAAAAAATGGGCAAAATTGATGAAATCATTACAAGAGTATCACCTCAAGATTACCCCTATGAAAATTGTTAGAGGCCAAGGTCTATGTAAATTAGTGGTTGATTTAGTTGAAGAGCAGCAAGGTCAAATTAATGTTTTAACTGAAAATTAGCATAGTCAATGTCAAATATGTATGAAATTAACTTTTATCTAACACACAGTTATACTCCTTGTCATCTTAATATGAAAAAGAGAAGAGCATTAAGACTAAAATATGCACCTTTTCAGATGATAAATGGCATATTATTTCGCAAAATTTTTGATGAAGTCTTTATGCGTTGTCTGGAAAGAGATGAAGCAGATAAAGTGTTATCTGAATTCCATGCAGAAGAATCTCATGGGCACTTCAGTGGAGACACTACTACTCACAAAGTATTAAGAGCAGGGTACTATTGGCCCACGTGATTCAAATATTCCCATACATTATGTCATAAATGCATAATCTGCCAAAAGGCTTCTAGACGAGTGCAGAAGGCAGCATTCCCACTGCAACTTGTTTTGGTAGATTTCCCTTTTCAGCAATGGGGTCTTGACATCATTGTCCCTATCAACCCCACCTCCTCGCAGTAGCATAAATACATCATTACAACGATGAACTATTTTACCATATGGTATGAGGTTGCACCATTAAAAGTGGTAAACACCAGTTAGGTAATATCTTTCCTTAATTCAAACATCATTACTCGATTTAGTATTCCTGAATGTTTGGTCTTTGATAATGATTCCTATTTTTCATCCCTCGATATGAGTGCCTTTTCTTTAGAAAAAGGGATAAAACTGAAATATTCTACCAGATATTACCCCCAAGGAAACGGTTTAGCAGAATCGACAAACAAAAACCTGATCAAAATCATCAAGAGGACAGTTTCCAGAAATCACAAAAATTGGCACAACGCACTTTTTAATGCAATCTGGGCTGATAGGGTGACTCTAAAACCATTGTTGGTAATTCCCCTTTCTTTCTTGTTTACAGAAGGGAATCAATTCTCCCTTCTCATGTTCTGCTTCCCTCTCTACAATTATTGCAGAAAATTCAGGAAGAGGATTGTCCTCCTCTGGAAAGTCAGATTAATGCTTTGCTGAAGTTAGAAGAGGTAAGAGTCCAAGTGAAAGAAAGACTACATCAGAATCAACATATTGTTAAGAGTTGATTCGATTCAAACTCTGCTTCGGAAAGAAATTTTGAGATAGGATATTTCGTCCTCAAGTGGGATAAACCTCATGAGGGGAAGAGGGAACATACCAAGTTTCAGAATCTGTGGTTGGGACCCTTCTTAATCGCTGAAAAACTAGGTCCCAGTTCTTTCTGCCTACAAAATTTAGAGGGACATCCAAAAAGCTTCCTAGTGAATGGCCAAGCTCTCAAAAGTTATTTTTCCCAACAAGTCCCAGAGACACCTTTTGTACATATTTTTCTATTTTGATTTTTTTTAGTTTCCACTTTTTATTCCGTTTTCATTTTATTGGTTTTCATCTCCTTCCGGTTAAAACATGTTTGTATCACGGTTTGGTTCAAAGAAGGAAAATAGAATGCTTTATCTTAAAACAACTGTCAAGTACTGTTAGAGCATCAACTATTGTAATTTCCTGAAACACAGACTAGTCAAAGAGGTTTTTCTATTCAAAATTGATTTCATGGTTTCACTTTGCAATTATGAGTAGACACGACTATCATTAAAATCTCTTTACGTTGTCCCTTATTTTAATAAAGTGACTCAAGGATGCCTTCCTGTCCTCAAAAAATTAGTTTCATCAGTAAATTATTTTTAAATCATAATGAAGGTTATCAAAAAAAAATTAAAAGTTTGGAAAATAACAAGTGTTGTAAAAACTGGGATTTTTTAGCGTCACCCCGCTCTCCTGAATGTATTTAAATTTATATAAGATTGTGAATAAATTGTCTAGAGTTGTGTGAAGTGTTTGTAAACCTGTTGGGATACTGGAAAGGTCTGTTGGTAGTGGGTAAATGCATTCATGATGCCAAGACAACTTCACCGGGGTATTGAATAGGCTCGCTGGCAGCGAAGTAATGTCAGGTTCAAGAAACATTTTCAGGTATAAATTTTGATATTGGTCATAAGCACCTTGCATTTTGAATTGAAATTTCATGGACATGATAGAGGTTTCAGAGTGGGTTAATTGACATCCTTTTTGAGGCTATGGATGCCTACTGGCAGCAGTGGCCCTATCAGCAGTATTGGAGCCATTGACTTGAACATCGTTGCTCTCATTTTAAAAAAAAATGTCACCAGGTTTCATTCTAACAAAAAGATGTTTGAAGCTGGATCATATAATGATTGTCGAGATGCTTGATGTCCTTCAGTTGTTCTTTGATCTGAAATCATTCTAACAATCCTAACATGAACTCAACGACGATATAGAGATAACTGCTTCTCCCAACAAGTCGCCATTGTTGGCAGCCCCACAATATTTTCACTTCTCAAAGAAACAAATAATAAATTATGTAGCTGCCTCCACTTAATCACATGAACACTACTACTTGGAAGATGAGTTTTGGGCTATAAAAATATTTTAGTTTTCCTGGTTCTCATTTTCATGATTCGTTCATGACTGAAAGCATGAATGAAGCAATGAAACTTATGAATTTATTGCATTTGAATTTAAGGCTTATTTCCCTACGAGAATAAATGAACATACAAACCTTTTTAATAATGATATTTTTCTTTAAGGCCTATCTCATGTCAATAAATTATTTGTTTTAAAATTTCTCATTGTTATGAGGTTTACTCTAGACCTTTAAATAATACACCAAGAATCAATTGATGTTAGGCTATGAGTTCGTTTCATGTATGATTCTTGGTAAATCCTCTCTATGGTTGCTATGCTTTGATTTGTCAAGAAACTTATAATGAGAAACTCCACCCTTTGCACAATGATGATACTTAAACACATATGGTTGTATTCTATACTCTGTTGATAGTGGATTTTTTAAAATGACATGTCCATCATTTCGAGTTAAGTCTCGGGATTTTTTATGTACCCTTAGTGATTCATTACACAAAACACCTGATTCTCTTATGAAACCCCTTATTACTCCATTTAATTCGCGCAAGGGTTTTATTTCCTTGGTTTTAGCCCTGGTTCTTCCTGTTTTGTGAAACCCTTCTTATTGACAGTGGTTTTTGTTGCCTCCATGACTGCTTGTCTGAATCCACATGGCCCTTGTTGTCCGTATCGAACCAAATGGCTCTCAAACCTTGCTCCTATATGATGATGCAAGGGAAGACCTTAAGGGTCAAGTCTGGCTCAAATGTATTGAGAGATTTCAATGTTTCAACTTGCAAACAACCCAGGAGTTTGCCCTCTCTTTTGATGGCTATTGAGCCAAAGTAGGAGATGTTCAAATCGAAGTCACCGAGGAGTTTTTTAAGCCAGGCAATAGGTCTTCCACTTAGAGGGAAAAAATGGTTTAAGAATTCCAAATTGGAGAAGTGCCATGGAATTTGTTCTTTAAGTCTTGGAAGATCGNAGGGCGCAATAGGTCTTCCACTTAGAGGGAAAAAATGGTTTAAGAATTCCAAATTGGAGAAGTGCCATGGAATTTGTTCTTTAAGTCTTGGAAGATCGAGTGTTGTGATAAAGGTATGCCTATATCTTTGTTAAAAACTAGGTGGCACGGTTTATTAGCAATCTTGAGACAGTTTGTTACATGCGAGGGTCGCTTTGGCCTCATTTTTCTGTATCACATAAGATTATTAATGAACTTCATCAGTTTCCATTTGAACATGCCTTTCTATTTATTGAGAAGTTTATATAATATGGCCAAGAGGTATAAGAGACACTGTTTGAATTCCAGTTTATTTCATCATGGGTTGATAAGGATGTTGTTAGTCCATCATTTAAAATTGTAGGTTGATGATTGGGAAACTTTCCTATCTCGAAATGGCTTTGATACATCTACCCCCGTAGAGGTTGATAAGCCCATGTTAGAAGAAACCCCAATCCCTTCCATTGACAAAACAAACTCCTCATCCAAAGAACCCTGTGATAGGTCCACGCTCAATGATCCTATATCTGAGCAATAATATGTTGAACCAAGAGGCTCTAAATTTCATGACCATGAGCAGTACGCTTGCCCTAACACCTTTGTAAAAACCGCAAACAGGCCCTCGTGCAAACTTTCTAAAAATCTCTCGGATATAGGGTTTAAAAGCAAAAGGGTAGGGAGATTAATTTCTACAATAATACGAAATAAATCAAAGTCTCGTATGAGCTCAATCAAATCATCTAAGGTCCATGAGAGCTCCAATTATGAGATCAAGAAGTTCTTGGAAAAAGAAGACCTAAGTTACCTCAAACCAGATCTCAGCTAGACCTACGATTTCGTAGACAATCTGCCACTATGCCTGAAGCTTAGCAAAGGTTTTCTAGGGATCAAACTTGGTAAAGAACCCACCAGAAATAGTGGTAGAATTCTGAAACATGGCCATGGATATCCTCAAACAACTATTACAGATCAACGGTGTTAGGTTTGTTTGTTTTGGATCGACAAATATTACACAAATATACCTTCCCTTCAATTGCAGATCAAAACCCTCACCACTCAGATTGACACATTAATGAGTGAAAATCATTGACTAAAGTGCAGTTCTCAAAGGCAAGGGAAGCGCTTGAAAAGAACTGGAAATGTAATAATAAAGAATGTTGACTGTGTTACAACAGTAGTTAACTTTGAGGTCTTGTGATTCAAATTTAGCATGCAGTTAAGAGGTAAAGATTTGTTTGTTTATCGTAGTTGTGTTTTTATTTAGTTTTTCTATTAATATAGATTTAATTAGATTTATGTTGTTTAAAATAAAACTAGCTACAGAATCAGTTGATTCTGTAGCCAGTCTATTCTCATTCATTTTTTTTGGAAATTATTGGTTAGAATAATATCTAAACTCCTTTATTTTCGTTTTTCATTTCAGGATATCATGTAGTTGGTGGTGATCTGATGATATGGACCATTTCTGAGCTTATTAGCCATTTCTTTGGCTCATCTTTTGTAAACAGAAACAAGATTTTTATAGTTTTGAGAGATACTGTGTGATATGGAGTGGTTTTATTACCCTCTATTTTGTAATTAGTAAATCATTTTGACATTTAATCTTATCCCACAAGATAAGATGTTTATCTTGACTGAACTTTTTAAATACTAGATATTTTTGTAATGAAGGCATCCTTGCCTGGGGCAGAAGATGGATGTTTGATTTACAAACTTTAATAGAACAACAATGCACATTTCGGCTTTAGCTTCTTATGGATGGTGTCTTCATTTAATTTTTGTTTATCTTGATATGATAATAGGTTTTGATATCTTTAGTCTTCAAGATTTATTATGTTATTGGGATAATTTATTTATAAATGTTGTCCATAAATAATGCTTTAGATATTAATCGTGTGATCATCTATTCAACTTCAATTACAGAATTTCTCCTTTAATTTTCATTGAAAGATTAAATGCAAGGATGTTTGGTAACATATTTTTCTTAATGTAATTACTTGCAATCATGAGATCACAATAACTATTGGTATCATTCTTACTATTATTAAAATTTAACTGCCAACATAATTGTTCTGCATTTATTCAGAATATACTTAAGGTTCATTGCAGGTTTCTCTCCCTGTCAAGGTGGTTAAATGTTTTCTGATCGCACAGATGTTTGGATGCATATCATTATCTCACTAAAAGGTTAGCCCAATTTCATTTTTATTCTATTTGTTTATCACTAAAATTCGAACGTAAAGTTTGGCTTTTAACTATCCATACATTTCGGTTTCATAACATTTTCTTCCATTAGTTTAAGACTTATAAAAGAAAAATCAAAAATATTTTTATGTGCTTTCTTTATCTACTTCTTCAAAGAAGTCATTTTCACATTGAGTTTAGTAAGTTTAGATTAAAACTTGTAGCTTGTAGATACTGTATATAAATGAGAGTTATCTATCTTTTTCTTAAATACGCCTATTACAGTCACATTAGAGCATATGTACATATATATAGTATTTAGTAATTAGTTATTTATTTCTTTTATTTTATTTTTTTTCTTTTAGGATTCTTAGATTGGCCAACGGAGCCATTAAACCCATCAGAATGAGCTATACCAAACGGCTTGGGTTACTTAAACAACTCTGAACCAGACTCGTTCTTCCAATTGACAAACAGTCATTTTCGCCCGTCAACAGGAACCTTCCTGAGGAAAGGGCATGCAAGAAACACACATGCCAAAAGTTGAGAAGAGGGTACATGTGAGGCTATATATAGATAAAGAGAGACCATACAGGATGGCGCGCGTCTCTCCAGTTGATAAGTTTGTAGAAAACATGACCTGAAGAAGAGGACCATGAGTTTGAAGTTGTGGAAGGATATGACAAACCTCATAGGGTGGTTGTGATAGAGAGAGGGTCTCTGAGAAATGGCATGGATTCCTTGGTGATTTCATGGATTGGTATAGGTGTGCAAAGAGCTCTAAGAGTGAATTCCTCTTATCCTATGGTTGGGTGGAAAGGTGCACACCCACAGTCAGTGAGTTGACTGCAACCTGTAATAGATAAGTATACTCATAACCTGTGTAATTTGAGTTGTAACTATGAAATAAAGTTGGATATCCTGTGAATATTTAGAGATATGCATGTTTTCTTTATGGTTGGACTGTGTTCCGTTGTCCTTGGCTTGACTATGTTGATTTGTACACATAAATTCTCAAGCCCCATAGTGGATAAAGTTAAAAAAAAATGAACTATGAATCTATCGACCTTGGGCACAGTTTCACATGTGCATGTTTACACTTCTAGTTATTCTGGGCCTCCTGGATAAGGGATTTCATTAGGATCAAGAGAGGTAGTGCAAAGGTGCATAGATCCTACACCAACTAGATAGGAGTGGAGAACTCTCTAAGTTATAACTCTGAAAGAAACACAAGGAGTGTCCCCTCATTTCATTTGAGGTACCAATAAGCTCAGGAGGTATAACACTCTTATAGTGTAGACAAGGGAATGCATTCCCTAGACATTTCACTCACATGACCAAGGGCTCATGACCAATACATTAAATCATTTACGGCTAGAGTAATTAGTGTGTATGCCCACAAGATCCTCCAAAGGACCCATGTGACCAAGGTTTGAGAACCCTGTGCTAGGCCTGAAAGGCGTTGAGACTTCCCAGATTTAGAACTCTGGGAGATCGGAGCTCCGAAGTGTTTTGACCCTATCCTTTTGTAAAACATTCGAAGGAAATTGATAGTTATGGTTACCTATCAGGTTGATCGACACCTGGGAGTCTCCCTAACCATGGATGATAGATATGCCCCTCCATTAAATGTCGATCCTTTCTTCCACCCCAAATTTTCGTGAGTCGTAGATATGGGAAGGATCGGAGGTCCCCTTGTCCATTGGATCTACACCAAGGAAACTTTGGAAAATTTCCACTTCAGGAGAGTGGAGAAATGTTAGCACTAAAATTCCCGAAGGCCGGAGAGACAAATTAATATGGATCGTAGATATGGGGATCCTTCGAAATTCCCCCTGGCCATTATATTTAGCTCGAGGTTACCCGACTTTGACCTCTATAGGGAGAATGAGGAAGTTACACTGCCATCTCCCTGAAGGTCGAATCCTCGAAGTAATGGAGGTCATGAATTTGAAGATTACGTGGACTCCTACTGACTGTGAGATCGAAGGGATGCATAGCTATCAATCTGAGGTGATGTGGCACCCTGATGTCACTCAAGGTGATTTGGACCCATATTACGCATGCCAAGTCTCACCTAAATTTGTTCATTTTCAAACCCCATGAGCCCATTAAACTGTGACATGTGTCACCCCCTATAGGGGCCACGTGTAATCTCTAGGTTTCCACGTGTCCGACATTGGGTTCATATGATAGGTAAGATACTCAGGATCTACCTGTTCTTGCCATTATGTATTACCCATCAGTCCAAATGATAGTGGGTACTTAGGTAGTCTAGGACTCGAGGAGTTCGAAAGTATGAGGTATAGTGTTATAGACCTCTTAATTTATGAAGGATGGAGTAAATCCTGATCATTTCCTCCAGTGATGTGTGTCACCAAATATTATAATCCAGAGACTTGACACTCTGGAGGATTTGGGGTATGACACCTCCAAAACTCTCAAACTACGAATTAGCGAAGTGATGTGGGTCATAGATCGAGGGGTCTACAGGGAAAAACCTAGACTGTGAGATCGGAGAAACATTAGAGGCCTGTGGTAGGGGTCGTCGTGGCTCGCTGGCATCACCTAGGGTGATGTGGACCCACGATTGAGGTGCGACATGACACTTGGATACAAATATTTTGTAGACTCCTTGGCTGATTAGAATGTGACATGTGTCATCCCTGACGAGTTCACGTGTCACCCCTAGCCATCACTATGGA
>JASDQU010424930.1:0-10028 GCA_032191745.1 Picea mariana
AGCATTGACTGCTTTTGCATTTGTTTCGTAGGTTTTTCTTTCTGCTGGATCTGTTGGTACTGTAGATGGATATTGATATCCTCCTTCAACAATAGCCCATACATCTGCTCCCAGAGACTAAAGATAAGATCTCATCCTTGTTTTCCAAAAGATTAAATTGTTTCCATTGAAGAGTGGAAGCCTGATAGATGCTATTCCGTCTTGATTGCTCATTTTTTATTGATCTTCCTTCTAGTGGTTAAGCCTTTTCAGAAGGACCAAGCTCTGATACCAATTGTTGAGAAATACTGAGAGGGGGGGTGAATCAGTATTTTGAGCTATCAATTGATTTTCTCTTTTCTTTTACTGAAAAACCTTAGGCTACTTTGTAGAGACCAGTTGTTGTATATACTTACAAAAACAAGAGTGCATCCATAGATCTTATTATGAATTTCTTCATTCATCAGATGTATATTAAGCAGTAATTCATTGCAGTAATAACAAAATAAACCAACACACATGAATAAGACACATGAACACCAAGATTTAAGGTGGAAACCCAAATCGAGAGAAAAACCACCGTTGTCATTGTCTCTGTCTTCAATAATTATTATTAAGAAAACGTTTTACAACATTGTACTAGTGCAGAATCATACTAGTACGCAGGGTTCTACCTGCAGAAGGCTGCAACCTTCTCTCGTTTACCAACCTTTCCTGGAAGGGAGCTTCAACCCCCTGAAGATAGCACCATTTTCTACTGGTAGGATGCTTCTACTGAAGGGTTTAACCCTCAGACTCACTGCTGACCGTGTTTCATTAATTTTCACACTGGATCAGGCAGTTTCAACCCCGGATTCACATGTGTTCTATGTGTTGGCCATCATCTTCTTTCAGAAGAGACAGTTCTGGCATCTTATTAAGACTTGTATCCTGAAATCATATTAATGCACAATTTTCTTGTGGCAATGACAACAACTGCAATTATCTCTAAAGGAAACACAGATCTACCGACTGCAAGGAAGCTGCAAAAGTCTCCTAAACACATATTAAACAAGACAATAAACCTAGAGATGATGCCTCCGCTCTTTTAGTTGCTAAACCCACTGCAGAGAAATCTCTGTCAATGTAGATCTGCCACCCAACTGCCACAATGAGGTTCCTCCCTCCTCAATCCTTTCGTGCAGCCTACACAAATGACCTCAGCAACCTGTAGATGTCCCTACTGTCAGAAACTGGCATCCACATCCTGCAAAAGACCCCTGCTCCTATATAAATCCTTACCTCCCCCTTTTTCTTGCAAATCATAGCTAGAAAAGGGCATCGACCCCTTCTTAAGCCCATGGGTCCAGGAACCGTTCAACGCTCATCGGGTCCCATATTTATTGCTCGGGGGAAATCGGGCCCCTTTTTAAAATTTGAATCAAACCTACGCGTGCCTTTTTAAATCGGGTTCTGGCATTCCATACACTATCCCTCCCGAGCTTAGCTCTCGTTCAACGTGACCGTCACACCGTGACCACAACCTTACCCCGTTGGGGCTACGGGGTTTGTGATGCCTCAATGCATACACCCACGTGATTCCCGATCATCCAAATCCTAATGCTCCTTTACGCTGACAGTTGTTCTCCACTACGTCACTGTCCTCCTTCTCAGCTGTGTTGACAGCTGTTCCCCACTTATCGGGGTTTCACTGATCGCGATTTCACAATGCACAAATCCCTTGNTGCCACGCGTCCTTCCATATGGACGGCTCTTGATCTTTCCGGGGTTTCGAGACCTGCAAGTCCCGATGCCTGGTGTCTCGAATCTCCGATACGCACGATCGCGTGACACGTGTCCTTCTTCAGAAGGACGGCTCAGATTAATTCTTGAGATTTCGAGACTTTCGATGTCTGAACTTTCTTGTCCTCAGGAACTCCGGTTTCCCGATGGCCAATATCCCGACTTCCTTCGTACTCCTGACACGCGTCCCACCGAATGGACGGTTCAGATTCCGCGTCGGGGTTTCCTTTAGGGATTTCCCCGATCCTTCATTCACGAGAATACCGATTTGTCGATTCCCGATACGCTGGTCCTCCAACGGGCCTTTGACCTACCACCTGTCCTCCAGGGTGGCCCACACGCTATCTGCATTATCGGGAAATCGCGTATCGCGATTTCACGATGTTTGATGCACTCATTCACGAGACTCGCGAAACTCTGATTCCCGATGGCTTCTCTCCCTCGCAGCTTCTGCAGATCTGGCGGCTATCGGTGACGCTCTATAGCCATCATACGCGCCCATCCAAAATTCAACCATACACTGATTTTCTTACCTGAAAACTCTTCTTCCTCCGTTGCCTTATCCTTTGCCATCAATGACAATATTTCCAACATTATCCTCCTTCCTTTCTCTAAATACAGGTAGAAAATCTCTCCATTCTCATATATGAGGTACTAGATGTGGGAAACCAGGAATTGCAGAAAATTTAAGAGGTGCAAACCTTTGAGCCAAAACAACAACAAATGCCTTTGACATTCTAAAATTGTGGAGTTGCCACTAGATCTCTCCTTCATGGAGTTTCTAGGTGAATGATGTATTTTGTACTATGTCAGCAGGATTTTTTCACCATCAAAGTCTGGATCTAAGATTTGTCATTGTCCTAGGGAAAATATTCAACTTCGTCCCCAACAATGGCGCCAAAAATGTTAGCACTCTAAGTTGTCCTTAGACTTATTGAAAGACAAGCCCAATACCCATTTGATTCTTTAGGATTGAATAGTTTGAGTATGTGGATCAACAAGACTGGGAAAGGAAGAGGGAAACAAGCTAACTGCATATCAGTAGCCACCATTGGGTAAGGAGTCATAAACACCTTGTTCAATGAAGGCAATCAAGCTACATACGAGACAAAAGATTTATATAATGATGGGTAGAGGAATGAAGAAGATAAAAAAAAGTGGATCATTCACAAAACAATAAACCTTTCCGAAAAAGTGAATGCAAGGTACTTAAATAAAACAACGATTTAATAGGCAAGTTATAACAGATCTTCTGCTACTCAAGAATCTATTAATCAAGGGAAATTTCTGATCCTATGAAACTGCAATTTATACAAGAAAGAAGATGTAAAGAAATGAAAAACAAAGCATTTCAAACAATCTGGTAGCACAACTCTCATGGATCTTCAATAATAGAAATGATTAAAACATGAATGCCCTCGAGCTTACAATGAGATACACATGTAAACTGCCTCAAGCTCTCCCTTAACTCTCTCTAGTCCCTATTTGGAAGCCTCTCGCTCATTAAATAGAAAATTACATCAATAATATCTCTAGGAGGCCGTAACCTACTCCATGCATTGGATTCTATGCCTTATAGATATGTGGAAAACAAAAAATCCAACTAATTCCTTGATTCCTGCAAACTGTCTTTTAAAATAAATGCAACTGCAGCCAACTCATTGCATGGAGATTTAGTGGAGTTGAATCTTAGGTACAAGTGTCTCTTGGTGTCTAAATGATCTCTAAGAACCCATTCAAACCTCCTCAGACAAGTGGCATCCCTCCTATAGCTCAGATTTATCATACTATTAAAGTTTGCGGCGCAATTTCAAGATTCGCTACAAACTTTCCTATAGGTGATGATTTTGACATTTATCCCAAACGACGAACTGGGCCAGGCTGTTCTTTTGTCAACAAGTCAATAATATAATTATTCTTCTCCACAAAAATTTTTAGAAGAACCCAAATCAGAATTTAAAAGTTATGATGAAAATACATTTTTGTTGTGTACTAATTTGTTGTACACAAATTAGTACACAATTAAGTTTGCAACGCACGGTTAAGTTTGCAACACAGTTAGTACATAGTTAGCTCACAGTTAAGTTTGTAGTGCACAGTTAAGTTTTCAACGCACAGTGAATTTTGCAACGCAGAGTGACGTTTGCAACGCACAATAAAGTTTGCAACACACAATGAAGTTTGCAGCGCAAAATCAAGTTTGCAACGCACAGTTAAGTTTGTAGCACACAGTCACAAATGGAAATGAAGAGAATAAATGATAAAGGTTCCTTTTGAAACTGACCCTTGGAGATGTTGGATGGTGGCGAGGCACTAAAAACAATATTGGTGCTAATAGGTTATGCCTTGGTGATTTGGGGTCCATAAATTTCTAGAGCCTATTTGTGGCAGCAAATGGTATTTTGGGGGGTCAAAACTTTGCAAACAAAGATTTGGACTCTCAACGTTGTTCTACACACAAATATTTCCAATGGCATGAATATCACCTCAATTGGATTTCATATGAGGAAGTTATACCTCTCACAAGTTGACATTTCCTATTGATCACCATGATACCATGTGGATGCCATGTCAACTCCCATTAATCACACATGTGGAGCTAGTCACATGTTTACTCTCAACAATATTATATAGGGTCCAACACCCTAACCCTAACCCTAGACAACTATGAAAACATTTTTTGAGACTAGGCCCCTAGGATAGGAAGGGGTTCCAATCTTATTCTATTGAGTATTGTTCCATAATATAGCATAGCATTGAGGGGAGTGGGATATTGAAGAAGAATTGAGGAATTAGAAGATCATGTAGCATCCATATAGGCCATAGTGTATATGGAAACTCTATAGTGAGTGCACTTTCTTTGTATTTTCATTCTATAACTAAAGTTGGGTTTCTCCAGGGTATATCTTGTGTCCATTGTGTTACATGGATGATGTGCGATTTTATTATCTTCTTTTATTTGAGTTTTAATTTATTTCATTATTTTGTACACTAAGTTAGTAATATTAAATTTGAAATCTAAAGTAAATTGCATCATAATAAGAGATTGCATAATATTGTAATATATGGTTGGGATGAATTGTTCTAGTGGAATATCCACAACAATTTATATATCATTTATAGAGCATTAATGTGGAAAACATAGTAAGTAAATTCTTGGTCATTGGTCTTAGAGGAGATTTAAAAGAATAGTAAGTAAATACTTAGGTTATCAATCTTGGAGGATCTTGAAAAACCTATAAGGAAATTGACACTATAGTGGGAGTGTGAAATTCTACTCAACTTTAGTGCCTAGTAATTGACTAATTGCAAGTTAAGGACCCCATTGAGGCATGAATCAATTAGCACTCTAAGCAAGAAGGCTATCACACCCATGCCACAACTATGCATTACCTTATACATGATGATGCAGGAGCATCGTAAGCGCGCCAACAAAGAAAGCACAAAGACAAAGACAGTTGAATATGCACCAATGCACATTTTGAAAATGTTTTAAATTTAAATGAAGAGACATTAATGTAATAGCTGGGAGATGTATTTACATTTATGTTTTGGAGATTGTAAACAGATCTTGAGCGTTGCTCTCATCTGTCGGATAAAGAGGCATTTATTGTAATTTATGTAAAGTTGGTGTAGCTTTTATTTCAGATTAGATAGATTGTAGTGTAGGAGGGAAGAACGGATAGAAAGATACCCTCGCTTGTATCATTGTATCAGTTGAGTAAGCTGGAGAGTTGTATAGAGTAAGAACACAGAGGAGAACCCATGTACAGGAACACTTGAGTTAATATATGAAAGATTTGACTCAATTTTATGGTGTTATTATGCTTATTGTTTACATCTGTCGAATGGTATGTATACAGTTGCTTATATTCTTTGTTTATGCATTTGTTTCAATGTTGTGGTGTGTGTATGATTTCATGTTAAAGGTATGAAGTCTGAGAGAAGGGAAGAATGAGTTTCAATTGTTTCTCTTCCTAAGAATTCTTGGAAGGAGTGCAGTGAACGTCCGCAAGGTGTGCGTTGACGGAGTCCTGAGTTTATCTCAGGAAACTCAGGAGAGATATCGTTGTTCTCATACCAAAAAAAGTACAGGATAGCACAGAGCCATGCAAGGTGTGTGCGGGTGGTTTAGAATCTTAGACTTTATCAATCTAGGGGGAGGATTGAAGGACCGTTGTTGTCAGGAGTGCACAGAGTCGAAGGGTCAAATAACTAGAGGTTATTTGCAAATGTCGCAAGGTGTGCATGCAGGGATTCCTTAAAGTCCAAGATTTCCGGGAGAATTGAAGCTTAGAAGGGATAGAACCTTTGAAGTGTTCAAAGGAATACGAAGGTCAAGTTCACCCGTAAGAGGGAAAGTTCAGAAGGGTTGACGCCAGAGTGTTTAGCGAAGGAGTGTTGAAAACAAAAAGGACAGTGGAAACTCTTCCACGGGAAGTGTCGATCTACTATGGGTCGTTGGATCTAGTTAACCAATAAGGGAGATAAGTTCGAGAGTTTTTCAGTGTTAGAAGCTCAAGAAGAATAGTGGTTGTTGGATTCAGATCATCAAGAACCGTTGATCTCAAGCTTGAATTTCGTGTTTTGGAATTTGGGAAGTGGAGGAGGTTGTGACTCAGAGTCAAGAGTCATGAACTCTCGATTCGCGAAGTCCTGATAGAGTCAGGACCGTCAGATCGTAGGGAGCTCAGAGCCATTGATCTATGGTAGGGGGGTTGTCGCGATTTCAAAAGTTGGCAAAAGGCGTTGCTACATCGCAAAACGCCAATAAGCGAAATCCTGAGGTACCGAAGTGTTTGGGCCCTAGTTCATAGTTGGAGGTCACATTAGGAAAAAGGGAGGTGTCAGAGACCCGTTAGCCTTTTCAGGGTTTCAGGGATTGAAGAGATAAGAGGACTCACATTTGGGATCATGAAGTCGTGAAACCTGAAGTACCCTTTCGGGTAAAGGTTGTGGTCATATCAATGATCATGAGGGAGTGAGTTGGTGCTTGGTGCTTGGTTGTACATGTGTAACTCATAAGGATCTGTGGATACACACTCGTGTGTGTGTGTGGGATTTCCTGTAGGGAAATAAAAGAGTCAATCTGACTCAAGGGGAAGATAAATAACGATCCTAAGACCAGGAGGTCGCACAGAACCTGCTGAGGCAGGGGGTGTTGCGTCAGAGTGGTATCAGAGCCTTACAATTTCTTTTTGTTTTCTGCAAGGAACAGATTGACACAATGCCTCCAAGAACGAGAGAAATACCAATGCCTGATCCAACTGTCGAAAGGGAGATGACAAAAATCTGTGCTTGATTGGATCCTATGGAAATAGAACAGAGACAAACAATCAATGCTGGAGATGTCAGTGAATCCAAAAGAAAAAATGAGGCTGGAGCTGAAGCAAAAGTTGTAGTCGAAGATGCTGCAGAAGAACGTCTATGCAGGGTTGTTGCAAGAATCAGAGCCAGAGAAAAAATGGACATTCCAATGTATGAAGGCAACCTAGACGTTGAAGAGATGCTAGACTAGTTTAGAGCTCTGGATAAATACTTCGACTATGAGGATGTCGAGGAATATAAGAAAGTTAAACATGTTTTCACTAGACTGAAAGGTTATGCAGCATTGTGGTGGGATGAATTGCAGGCTGACAGACGTTGCAAAGGCAAGCAAAGAATCAAAAGATGGGATAGGATGGTTGCAAAAATGAAAGCCAAGTTTATACCTAGAGACTACCAGATCAATCTGTTTCGAAGAATGTAGAACTTGATACAAAAAGGGATGACAGTGAAAGAATACACTGAGGAATTTTACATGCTCAACATCAGAACTGGTCATTTTGAAAGTGATGATGAAAAGGTTGCTAGATATATGAATGGTCTGAGATATGACATTCAATATGAGATGAGCATGATGACGATGAGGAATGTAGAAGATGCTTATCAAATGGCCCTGAAGGCTTAAGAGAAATTGTCCCGAAAGAAAGGTCAAAGAGGTCAAGGTATAATTCTGAGCAAAGGCAAGGTGGTTGCCCAAGACAGGACTCAGAAGCCTAAGGAAGAAGAAAAGAAACCTCATACTCACCCTAAAAGAGGAGGAAGTTCACAGGGGAGATAGTATGCCGACAGAAACACTTTTCCGCGAGCAAGAGGAAGAGGAAGAGGCAGAGGAGGTGAGATAAAATGTTTTGTCTATGGAAATATTAGACACAAGTCTTTTGAATGTCCTGATAGGAAAAGAGATGGAGGGGGTGAAGCTCACATTTCAGAAGCACAGAGGTGAAATGTTGAGGTAGAAGACGCAGAAGGTGGAATATCATTAATGATGCAAAAAAATATCTTGAAGCCAAAGAAGGAAATAGAAAATCCAGTCCAAAGAAACAATTTGTTTAGAACTGCTTGCAAGACCAGGGATAGGGTATGCAAGGTAATAGTGGACAGTGGAAGCACATATAATCTAGTATCCACAAAAATGGTGGAGAATTTGGAATTGGAGATGGTTTCACATCCGAGCCCATACAAAGTCTCATGGTTATAAAAGGGACATCATGTAACTGTCACTAAACAATGTCTAGTTGAATTTAAGATAGGGGGATATAATGATGAAATCCTGTGTGATTTTATTCCCATGGATGTCGATCATCTTTTGTTGGGGAGACCATGGAAATATGACAGAAATGTTGTTCATGATGGAAGAAAGAACACATACTCCTTGGAGAAGAATGGTAGGACGCATATGTTGCTGCAAATTAAAGACAAGGAGGTAAAAGCGGAATCCAACAATACAATACTTCTCATGAGTGGGAAGGAACTTCTTGATGAAGTCAAGAAAGAAGAAGGCATGCAATTTGTTGTGGTAAGAAAACCAAGAGTCATCTTGACCAGTACCAAGATAAATGATCTACCTGAGGAAATTCAGGAACTACTGGAGGAATTTGCTGACATAGTAGTGGACGAATTACATTGTTCATTGGCACCCATCAGGAGCATAAGTCATCATATTGATCTTATACCTGGAGAAAGTCTACCAAACAAGGAAGCATACAGATTGACGCTGCAGGAGAATGAAGAAGTCAAAAGACAAGTCCAGGATTCGATGGACAAAGGATTGGTTAGAGAAAGTTTGAGTCCATGTGTTGTATCTACAGTGTTAAGTCAGAAGAAGGATGGTGGCTAGAGAATGTGTACAAACTCGAGAGCCATAAAAAAAATCACCATCAAATACAGATTTCCTTTACCTAGGATGGATGAATTGATGGACTGCTTGAGTGGAGCAAAGATTTTTTTCCAAAATTGATTTGAAAAGTGGATATCATCATATTAGAATGAGGGAAGGTGATGAATGGAAGACAACATTCAAGATGAATGAAGGACTATATGAATGGCTTGTCATGCCATTTGGTTTGACGAACGCGCCAAGTACTTTTATGAGATTGATGAATGAAGTCTTAAGAGATTTCATTGGGAAGTTTGTAATCGTGTATCTTGATGATATATTGATCTTCAGTAAGACTGAAGGAGAACATCTGGAGCATTTAGCTGCAGTGATGAGGAGATTACAACAAGAGAAGTTGTTGATCAATTGAAGAAATTGTCTTTCATGAAGACATAACTCATTTATTTGTGTTATGTAATCTCTTCGAACAAATTGAAGATGGATCTTGAGAAGGTAAAAACAATCAGGGATTGGCCATCACCAAAGAGTATCTTTGAAGTCAGAAGCTTCCATTGATGGGCTAGTTTCTACAAGAAGTTCACCAGAAATTTCAGTGGGATATGTGCACCTATGATGGACACAATCAAGAAAAGACACAAATATTTTCATTGGACAGAGGAAGTGGAGAAAAGTTTCAAATTGCTAAAAGATAAGATAATTGAATGACGCAGGCGCGACCTATGTCCGCCCATAGGATCGTTCTAATCATGTGTGAGTCGAAGCGGCTCTTTCGATTCCCTGCTGGAATCCCTAATGAAAACCCGCTCCACAGGTCCTTTTTCGTTTCCTTGTCACGGCCTCTGCACGCGCCTGTGACCTTTTCCCGACTGAATATCGGGTTTCGGAGTTTCTTGTTTTCTGATGTCGAGAGTTCCTATCCTCTCGAACTCCCGACCTCCGATTTGTCGATACGCCCCTTTACGCGTTAGCCCTTCTAGCTATTCTCTAGTCCACATGACTGCTCTCATAAGACCGCAGCCTTATATATCCTTGTCGGGATTCGGGGTTTCGCGATCCTTGATGTCACGAACATCTGTCCCCATGATCTCCCGATCACCGATTGTTG
>JASDQU010424932.1:0-10028 GCA_032191745.1 Picea mariana
ACATTAGGGCTGACCTGACACTTTCTTATTTTGTAATTCTTTTCTTTAATTGTCTTCAGGGCCTACATGTACAATTCACTTTGTCATCTTCAAAAATTCATTTCTCCTCAAACATGAGGATCCACGTGACGTGCCACATACCACCGGAAAGAGAATGATGTATACTATCCATCCATGGGTGTTGTATCTTCATTTTCATTTTCCTTCATGTCCAAATAACTTCATCAATCCTCTGGTCCAAAACCCATGACTAGGGTTGACATCAATGACAACAACCAATCTTCCAACAGCTTTCACCCAGTGTCACCCCGACACTTCCACCCAGATACTGTGCATTGAATGATTCTATTCCCACTCCTACGAAAACCCCATTTGGAACTCCTGGTGGTCCCTCTTCTTTTGGGCACTCTCCTCCCGATTTCATTCCGACACTTCCTCAACCCCCTATTAGAGTACCTTTTCCATCCTCTATCGGTGATACCAATCCTAGTGGCACCATTCTGTCATTCAGACCAAATTACCAGATTCTTGTTCGTGGACAATTTCACCAAGGAGGTTTGACTCAACCCCCCCTTGTAGGGAAAATGCCTATTGGAACACAAATCCCAATTGGAACACAATATTCGATCAGAGCACAACCCCCACTGACCCCACCCTATGGACAAAAAATACCTTCATCCTTGGCCCAGTATTTTAACCATTTGATACAACATAATCCTCAATCAACTGGGGGGCAATAGCCGTTATACCCCCTAGTATAGGCCAACCATATCCAGGTATGCCCAATCTTATTTGGGGCTCGAATGCTCAAACTCATGTCCCTGTTCAAGGATACAATCCCATGAGCTACTTTCCTCCACAACAGCCACTGAATCTACCTTGGTCTTCTCATTGTATGTAGCCTGCTTATGGTCCCACTAGTTTTCCGATGAGACTCCCTCCCCAAAGCCACCAGTATCCGCATGTGAATAGACAGTTACCCTTCTTAGCCACTTTGGACCTCCCGGATCTGTCGAGGATTTTAAATGATTCAATCTGTCACTCTCCCTAATGGCCCACTATGCCAGCCAAGCTACCATCTGACATTCCTAAATTTGATGCCAAAGAAGGAGAGGACCCGAACAATCACATCATGACTTTTCACCTCTGGTGCTCATCCAACTCCTTGATGGATGACTCTATTCGTTTATGCCTTTTTCAAAAAACTCTCACAGGTTTTTCCGCGAAGTGTTATATAGAATTACCATGAGGTTTCTTCACCAACTTCAACACCCTAGCTATGGCTTTCCTCACCCACTACCAGCTACCGATCTGTTATGAAACAGGGACCGATATTTTGAGTTCTTTCAAACAAAACAAAGCCACTCATATCTCTGATCAAATTCATGAGTGGCGACGAAGACGACGTCTCATCAAACTCAAACTTCATGATCAATTGCTGGCAGAGTGGTTCACAAAATACTTTGTGAATGACATCGTTTGTGACATCGCCATGGGTGGGGTTGTCATAAAAGAATAGGCTATTAGTCATGCTCAATACCTTGACCTCATTTACTCACAAATGGGTACTCTTTATGACTTACTCCCTGATGCACCTCGTCCTTCCACTTTCACCACTTCAACTACTCCAGCTGCTTCTCATGCAGCCGACGGTGTGATTGGCAATTTCCATGCCCAACCGCATTCCGCCTCAAGAAACGACCCCAAACCCATTTCTTATAATGTTCAAAATTCTCTGTCTCCTACCCCTCCCACTGGCAAGACTTCTAAGGTAAATG
This sequence comes from Picea mariana, assembly GCA_032191745.1. NCBI lineage: Eukaryota > Viridiplantae > Streptophyta > Pinopsida > Pinales > Pinaceae > Picea > Picea mariana. The sequence continues at coordinate 1,779 of JASDQU010424932.1, forward strand.
CGGTTCAATCTACCCCAGCCGATAAAAACAAATCCACAAAGGGAAAGGGTAAGAATAAGGAGGACACAAATACTTCGCAAGCAGAGAGAACCAAAAATCCACCTGTTGATGATAGGGATACGCGCAAACCTCGATACCCTTGTCTTATCTGTGGGGATGATCACTACACAAAGGATTGTCCACGACATGCCAAGGTTACTAAGTTCCTTCAAGAGGCCCCAAAACCACCCACTTTGGCTGTTTTGTCCCAACCCTTCCCCTCTCAACAACAGGCCCAATTGGTCAATCATAAACAACCTTCCCCTTCCACTATGTCTAATGTATTAATGTGTACTGGTGATTCAAATAAGAATGACATCGCACTTACCACTCGAGCCAAAGATTATTCTTCCTCTAAAGAGAAGGTTGATGTTATACCTCCTTCATTGATCCAACTATCTCCCACGACTCCACCTACCAACAATCCTCTTCATATCGAACGACCGAGCCTTGACACAGTTCTTCACCCCCCTCCAAAAGGGCCTCGTTTGGAAATTGGCTTTCAATCCTCATGCTCATGCTGCCAAGAACTACAACATTGTTGAAGATCTGGCCCAAGCACCTTCCACAATGTTAGACCTTGAAGTCCTTCAAAGTTGTCCCACACAACGGAAGGCACTGTTGAAAGCTATCAGTGGAATCGACTTGAGGGATACGAATTTAATAATTTTTGACTTGGAAGATCACATTCCAAGGTTACCCCCTCAACTCGCATTCCAAATCCAAGTGATTGTCTCCGACAAAAACATTTGTAGAACCGTTATCGACGAGGGTGCCTCGACGTGTGTCATGTCTTTTACCTGCTGGAAAGTTATCGACTCTCCCTCTTTCACTGAATCCCATAACACACTAAAAGCCTTCAATGGATCTGACCTTAAGCCTTACGGTGTCCTTCCTTTATTGCCAATCATGCTAGAAGGAAAAATGGTCCAAGTGGAAGTGGAAGTCTTTGACACTCTTCTCGAATACAATCTTATGCTTGGCTGTAGCTAGATTGATTCCATGCACGCAGTTGTGTCGACTCTGTTTCGTGTTGTACGTTTCCAACATCAAGGAAAAGTAATTATTGTCGACCAATTAGCCTTGTTTAACTCAGATATGCATACTGGCAACATATCATTCATCGCCAAAACCCCTCCGGGTTATGAGAATGTCGGTGTAGGTCTTCTCAAAGACTCTTTGTAATGGGTACCTTCCCCATTCCACCACTCAATGTTCCAAACTCGTATGTCGCTTCAATCAACATGATATCCACCTCGATTCATAGAACCCCTGCGTATCACAACCCATGGATGGTACCCAACCCCAACGATAATCTTCATTATGACGATGAAATGCCTTTAAGTTCAGTCGAATCCACCTATTAGGCCATTCAATCGGCAACCCGTTCCACCCCCTCTCTTGGTGATTTATCTCTAGATCTTTTCCGTGTCATTTTTCCCACGGACGAGATGATTATGTCTATCATGGAAGACAGCCCCTGGAACAATGGACATCACCGTTCCATCCTCTTCCTAGAACAACACATCATCGAGATATACCAACGGATCTCGACCCCGTCGACCGTTGTCGTCATTTCAACCGTTCCTAAGTCCATGCACGATGTGTTTTCCGAAGGAAACTTAAGCAATATCTCACCCACTATTCCCCTCGACATATCCATCAAACCTGGAATTGTCGAAAATGTGCATATCAGAGCTTTATGTTCCCCTGATGAAATCTTCACCTACAAGTCACTTTTCAAAGAATTTCATGACGCCTTCGCCTGGAGCTATGAAGAAATGCCGGGTATCAACCCCGACATTGTGATACATGAGATTAAGACATACCCAGATGCTAAACCTGTCCGGCAATGCCTTCATCTAGTTCACCCACGTAAAGTGTCTGCTATTAAGATTGAAGTCGAGAAACTTCTCAAAGCTAACTTTATTTACCCGGTGGCCCTCATTGACTGGGTTTCCAATCTTGTCCTGATCGACAAGAAACAAGGCACAATCTGCGTATGCATTGATTATAGGGATATTAACAAAGATTATCCTAAAGATAACTTTCCTACCCCATTCATTGATCAGATTGTCGACGACTGTGCCGGAAACAAAATCTTCTCTCTGATGGATGGTTTCTCTGGATATAATAAAATCAATATTGTTCCCGAGGATCAACACAAAACCACTTTTATTTTTCCTTAGGGCACTTTCGCTTATCAGAAACTTCCTTTCGGTCTAAAGAACAATGGCGCAACTTTTCAACACGCTATGTTTTATGCCTTCCATGATATCAAGAACATCATGCAGCAATATCTTGATGACTTACTTGTGCATTCCATGCATCGGGTCGATCATCCAATCCACCTCCGAGCCATTTTCTTTCGTTTTCAATTTTACCATATACGCTTGAATCCTCACAAATGTGTTTTATGCGTAGAATCTGACCGACTTCTAGGATTTATTGTTTCACGTCAAGGGATCAGGGTAGATCCTTTAAAGTTCGAGGTGATTCTCAATCTCCCTCCTCCTTCTACACTTCACCAATTACAAAGTTTGCAAGGGAAAGCAAACTTTCTTCGTCATTTCATCCCGAACTATGCCGAGATAACTCTTGGATTTACGCGACTACTCAAAAAGGGATCTGATTTCATATGGGATACCATCACAAACAAATCCTTCGATGCTTTGAAGCTATCCCTGATATGTGCTCCACTTCTCTTCCCTCTCCCCGATTACAGTCGTGATTATTTCCGCTATCTCACAGCCTTGGATTACACCATCGCTATGGTTTGCGTCCAAGAGGATGATTCTCATGAAAAACATGTTATTTATTACTTGAGTCGAAGTCTAACACCTACCAAAACCAAGTATTTACATGTCGAAAAACTGGCCTTGGAAGCCGTCCAAGAAGTTCAACGTTTCCGGCACTATATCGTCTCTCGCAAGACTATGGTAATTGCTAACTACAACCCTATGCAACACATTCTCACTCGTCAATTGCTAGGGGGAAAATACTCCAAATGGATCTTGATACTCCAGGAGTTTGACTTGGAATTCGAACGAGCTAATTCCAAGAAGTCCTGAGCATTTGCCGAGTTGATATGCGACTTTCCCTACTCTGAAACGAAAAATGTAGCAACCGATTCATTACCTGATGAATCCCTTTTCCTAATTAGTTCCGATGATCTTTGGTATGGAGATATCATCATATATCTCCAAACCCACACTTTCTGACCCAATTTGTCTAGTATTGGTCGGCGTTGAATACGCTACCAAGCCCATCAATATATTATCCTCGGGGATACTCTTTATTGTCATGGGATTGACTTGGTTTTTCGATGTTGCCTCACGTTTGACGAAGTCAAGAAAGCCTTAAATTTTTGTCATTATGGAGCCTATGGTGGTCATATGTCTGGGTATGCTACTGCCTGGAAGATCTTACGAGTAGGGTATTTTTGTCCTTCTTTATTTAACGATTGCATAATCGCTGTCCAAAAATGCCACACTTGCCAGACCTATAATCATAAGATACGATCACATCCTGCTCCTCTTCACCCTGTGGTCTCCGTTGGTCCCTTTGAGAAATGGGGTATCGATTTCATGACATGTCACCCCCACTCGGTTGGGGGGCATGGATACATTATTGTAGCCGTAGATTATTTTATGAAATGGGTCGAGGCGATGTCGACATTTGACAATATTGGAAAGACCATAGCATTATTCATTTTCAATCACATCATAGCTCGTTTTGGTGTTCCTCAAGCTATCGTCACTGATCACGGTGGCCACTTTAGAAACTTCATGATGTCCGAACTCACTGAAAAGTTGGGCCTTCTCCATGAAAACTCAATGCCCTATTACCCACAAGCCAACGGCCAAGTCGAGGCGATTAACAAATTTCTCATAACCATGCTTCAACAAATGATAGGGATTCACAAAACAAGTTGGCACACAATGTTGTTTTCAACATTGTGGGCTTACCGAACATCCGTTAAATCTACTATTGGGTTTACACCTTTATGGTTAGTCTATGGTATAGAAGCCATCCTCCCAATTGAATGTGAGATACCCTCCTTAAAACTAGTTGTCAAACTCCTACCAAACACTTCTACCGAGGAAGAACGTCTGTTGTATCTCATGTGATTAGATGAAACTCGATGCAATGCTACCCTAGTCATAGATGCCCAAAAGAAACGTGTCAAGGCCCAATATGAAAAACATGTCAAGCCTCACATTTACTCCGAAGGAGATCTGGTTCTCCTCTAAGAACAAGATCAAGATATGCTAGGAGATAGAAAATTTGAAGCCATGTGGCGAGGTCCTTATATCGTTAGATGAGTTTTTGAAAAAGGAGCTTACGAGTTATTAGATTACGATGGTATCCCTTTGAGTGAACCCAGAAATGGGTTGTACTTAAAGAAGTACGATGCATAATATCACCTGTGCACAAGTACTTGTATTTTATTGCATCATACTTCTTGTGTGTTACTGTAGTATGCTTTTCTCGTTATCTGATCTCTGCCCTTATGTTACGTTGTGTTTTGTTTTCATATGTCGGAGTCTTCGCTACCCAACCTTGGCTTCGCTGATGGCACTAGCCGTAGTACTCAGAACCTTGATTCTGCTGCGTGGGCAATTTACGCCCCTACAAATGAACTTATCACTCTACGAGGTGCGTGCCTCGGCCATGCAACCAACAATATTGCAGATAATAGTGTCGTTATTGAATTGTTGATTGATGCTATCTCACTCAGTATCCATCACTTGGTTGTACGACTCAATTCGCAACTCGTAGTGCTACAGTTAAGTAATGTCTATGCTATTCAAAGTCCTACTTTGTTACTGGTATATTTGCAAATTCACCTCTTGGAACATTATTTTGATTATATTGAGTATCAACATATTCCTAGATGTCTAAATACATTAACTGATGCATTAGCTAACTATGTATTAGAAAAACATTTGGTCCATTTAAAAACCAATCACATCACATGCATCACATAATGCAAGATAAGTCGGTAGAAGCTGTATATTTGTATATATAACGATCAAAAAGTTTTTTACAAAAATGTTCTGTCCAAGAACCAAAATTTCAAAATCTGAAGCTCATATCTTCTACAAAGTAACATCATGGATGATGCTCGTGATAACACACGACTGCCTGGGAAACCTATGAAGCAGTTGGCCAATAGACTCTGACACGTTCATCGTATGACGTTGATAACACCGCAGGACCTCTCCGAGAGGCATGTCTGAAATGTCAGCAGTCAAACCCTTTAAGTTTTGTTCCACTGCCTCATAATCTTTAGCATCCCATCATGGAACTGGATCCACCTCTCCTCGTTACTGAATAGGAGAAGTACCAGGAGGTCGATAAGGCCCCACGTCTGTGTCATCAAAAAATAATTTTTGTAATTAGACCTTGGACAAACATAAAAACATTTGCATATAATAAAACTCACAAAAACATTTAAAAAGTGAAGAAATGTGTACTTCTTACTTAGATCTCCCCACTGAGTGTCCTTGGGTAAGGCCATGTCTGGATCCCATCAGAAGTCCAACCCATCATAGGCATAATCATCGACCATCAACATCTTTGGCTGTAACTAGTCAAATAAGGAATCATTGTATTTGATGATTGGTCCAGCTACATGTCGGGCCATGAGGTTACACCACCTCAGCATCCTCGAATCCTCTAGAGCCGATAAACCCCACTCAACCTGCAACCTCAGCAAGGGAACCCTCTCAATAAAGAAGGACACCAACAGTGACCCGTACCTGAATTTCTTCAGGTCGCCTCTTCTACATTTAGTCAACTGCCTCGTCACGCTACGAAGGACTGCGTTTGACCAGTTAAAGACCCGAGACTCAGTACACTCTATGGCATACTGAAAGTATCTTTGGAGAGCCATGTGTGGAGTAGTGATCCCAGCCATATGAGCAATGGTGAACAAGATAGTGCGAAGGGTCAAATCCTGGACCCCCCAAATGGCCACTTTTCCTTTGCTTCTTTCTGCCTCTGGAACATAGTACCGATGACAATATTCACTCGTAGGCAGCCCACCACCTCGGTTACCAGTCAAGCTAGCGTGGTACCCACTCCATGACAGTCCTGTCAGGAAATAAACGTACTCGATATCCAAGGAAAATGTGTGGACCCCTACGTGGAATACTTGTTGGTCCACGTCCCACATATGAATGAGGTACTCCAACAGCCTGACTTGGATCCGAAATACCTGGGATCCGAAATAATTTCAGGATACCACAGTCTCACAAAGCGGCAACGGTGCCCCGGTTATTCCCAACAATACCATCATCTTCTTCATGCTCTCTTTTGCGCCATTCCAGAACCATGGTGACATCCAAATGCCTACACAAGATCCATAAGGAGAAGGTCAACAACTCTTTTCAAGCCTTGGTACATTTTTCATTGAGCAAACATCAAAGAAAATTTTCATTTTACGGTTCTCGCAGGTGCCCTTTTAGCATAGTGTGAGGTTCTCGCAGGTGCCTTTGGGGCCACCTGGGAGAATCATGCATTCTCGCAGGTGCCTTTGGGGCCACCTGTGAGAATCATGCATTCTCGCAGGTCCCATGTGGCTAGCCTGCGAGAATGCTTGAGCGCAAATTTTAGCCCTAAAACAAGCTCAAAAACTTGAAATTTACCAATGAAAACAAAAAATTGAACCATGAAAAGATAGAAGACAAGGAGCTTACCTCACTGATGGAGATGGTTCACCAAATGGTTGTTCGTACCTTCCACAATTGAGCACCAAAATTCAAGGGCAAAAGAGGGGTTTTTGGACTAAAATCTTGGCAAAGTTACAATAACTATGGTAAAAGAACTTTTACCCACTTATATTTACTTTTTACCATTTTTGTTGGTTTTTATAATTGTTTTATTTTATCAAACCTAATGCCTAATACCCCTATGAGTGTGAATTTTTGCAGACATGACGACTTTGATGTCGATATGCATGGATACAAATATTTTTCTCTTTTCATCGCATGTTTAAGTTGTTTCTTATGGTTTTTAAACATAACCTTGAGCTTGGTCTTTGTTCGTTCTCACGCTTGAAAATACATGAGAACGTAATCGAGCACACTTTTATCACTTTTTCGGGCTCAGTAAGGTTATACGAAAAAGGAACCCCCTAGAGTCCTCTTTAATCTCTTTTCAGACTCTCTAAACGTGAAAAGATTGTCGAGCGATCTTGCTATTTTCATGCTCGTTAAAGTATTTGAAGAGAGCGTATGTTGGGAGATAATTTATCTCTTTTTCGGTCTCATCAGACTATTTTACAAAAAAGGAACTGAGAGAGTTCTCTTTTGAGTGTTTTCCAGACACTATAATCATGAAAAACCTTCAAGTTTTCTATATTTGGACTCGTTAAACAAACATCGAAAGACCCATAATGGGACTGAACCACTCCTTCCTAGGGTTCATTAAACATACTCTAAGGGACTCATCTGAAGGATGAGATTACATCAACAATCATATGTTATCCTCCTCAATCTTGCGTAAAAATAAAGATGTACTCGCCTGAAATGGTGGGGGAAAAATTTGGGAAAGAGATGTGTTTTCGTATTCATATTATTGGCAGTAAGTGTCACTCTTGAACATGACAGCCCCGCCTATTCATTATCTGAAGCCAGTTTGGGAAATCAATTTGTCTTTCATTCGACTTGCTACAAGGTCATATCCTGAGTCATATCTGAGTCATTGTTGCCAAATCATTGGTCATGTCATTCACATGTTCAAGAGAAGTTCATCCAAAACCTCTATTGAGTCAGCCATCTGTAGTTGTCCATTCTCTCTGTGTCAGCCTTCCCTGTGTCTAGTTCAACTTACATCATACTCTATTTCACCTTCAAAATCTGTTACTCATTTCATGTCATTGATGGGGGATACATCAAGGCCCTCCTGTGATGAGTTTTGTTTCATTGACTCCAGCTCATTATCCGGAAACAAGACTTAGAAATTATTTGGTACCTTCGAACTTGCATGCCTCAATGGCAGGCTTCCTCGCTTTCGACAATGGGTTTTCATCATTGACCCCTAATCGGGAGATTCCATCAAATGTTTGACCTCAACTCATTTATTCACATTCGGTGGATTATACTTGTGTACCTTGGGAGTCATTGACATTAATGGTGATTTCCCTTGCACTTGTTAATGGTTTCATCAATGACCGGTAATCAAGTGGTTTCTACCATGTTCGAC
>JASDQU010424935.1:0-10028 GCA_032191745.1 Picea mariana
TTGGGATGGTTCAAAGTGACATCACGGGCCCATTCCCATAGCCTTCAATCAATAAGGCCCTATATGTACTCACCTTCATAGATGATTTCTCTCGCTTTACTTGGGTATTTTTTTTTAAATTAAAATCGGAAGTATTTGAATGCCTTATAGAATTTAAAGCACTTGTTGAGAATGAGTCTGGGTGTAAGATTAATATACTCCATACTGATAATGGGGGGGATTATTTCAACAAATATGTGTAGCAAATTTGTATTGATGCAGGTATACAACTACAACACAATGCCATATACACCACAGCAGAACGGTGTTGCGGAGAGGAAAAAACGGTCCTTAAAAGAGATGGCCAATTGTATGCTACAGTCGAAATCATTAGCTCCCAAGCTATGGGTTGAAGATATTAATTGTGTAGAATACATTAATAACCAATTTCCTCACAAATCACTCAAAGATACCACTCCATTTGAATGTTGGACTGGTAAGAAACATAAGTGTCACACTTTCGTATTTTTGGTTCACGAGCATGGGCTCACATTCCGACAGATAAGAGGAAGGATTTGGAGCCCCAAAGTGTTGAATGAATATTTTTTGGATATCCTAAAGGTGTCAAAGGATATAGATTGCTGGACTCTCACACTGAAAATTTCATTCTAGCTCAAAGTGTGAAGTTTGAAGAAGAATCATTGCATGGTTTTTCAGAAGACCCTGTCGAGGAACCACTTATTCTCACTGATGAGGAGGAGTCAGAAACTTATTCGAGTACTTTAGAGAATCCATCAGAGAATAATTTTGGGTCTGATATAGAGGATGAGGAGCAGGTCATGGATTCTCCAACTCAGCTTCCAACTTGGGCAGAGAAAACCCTGCAAGATGCAGGTGAACTAGTCGGTGATCCTGCAGATACAAGAAGAACTAGATCACAGTTTTTTGGGGCTCCTCAAGCCCTGGCTGCCACATAAAATTTTATTCCCATACATTACTATATTTCACTTGGTTCATATCCAAATTCACACTCTAAGGATGTTGGAAACCCACTCTGGGAGGCTACCATGGATGAAGAGTACTCTGCTCTTATGGACAACAACACATGGGACTTGGTTCCACTTCCAAAAGGAAGAAAGCTTGTTCGATGCCGATGGATATATCGAACAAAGATTGCTGCAGATGGTGAGATCAGCAAGTACAAATCTCAACCTGTTGCAAAAGGATACTCACAGGTACATGGCATAGACTACACAGAGACATTTGCACCTGTTGCAAAAATGGACTCCATTCAACTAGTTTTGGCCATTGCCTCTTCTCGCAAATGGGAAGCTCACCACATGGATGTGAAGAGTGAATTTCTTCATGGATATCTCAAGGAGGAGATCTATATGGAGCACCCATAGGGATAAATTCAGAACTCTTCCCTTGTTTGCAGATTAAATAAATATTTGTATGGCCTAAAACAGGCTCCTAGAGCGTGGTATGCAAAGATGGATTCTTTCCTTCTTTCCATTGGATTCATTCGATGAAAATATGATCTGAATGTTTACTTTCTGCAACATGATGATTCCCTTTTTCTGATATTACTTTATGTATATGACTTATTGATGACAGGGAACCCTTACTTCAGCTATTGATTCGACAAAATTAGCATTGCACGATCGATTTTCCATGACAAATTTGGGACTGTTGCACTACTTTCTTGGTCTTGAAGTTTCTCAGTCTACTTCAGGGATCAATATGGCACAATCTAAGTATGCATCATATCTAGTTTTCCACTTTCAGATAATATAATGCAAGCCAACATCATCTCCCTTTCTTTTAGGGGTCAGATTTGAGGATGCAGGTACTACACCTTTGGTGGACAGTACATTGTATCGGCAGTTGGTTGGGAGTTTGTTGTATCTTACTCACACCTGACCCTATATCTCTTTTGCAGTAGGAGTTTGTTCTAGATATATGCAGGAGCCTCATGAGATTCACTGGAAATATGCAAAGAGAATCCTTAGATATGTGAAAGGTACTCCCAGTTTTGGTATATTTTATGCTGCAGATTGCCCACTTTCACTAATTGGGTACACAGATTTTGATTGGGTTGGCGATGGTATAGACCACAAGTCCACCTATGGTTATTTTTTTAGCTTTTGTTTAGGGCCATTCTGTTGGTATAGCAAGAAGCAATCCATGATTTCTTTATCTACAGCAGAGGCAAAGTATAGAGGTGCAGTGAATGTAGCTACACGGGCTGTTTGGTTGCAGGGACTTATCTCTAAGTTTGGTATTTAGTATCCACTTTCGACTGTCATATTTTGTGACAATCATGGGTCCATTCAGATATCGATTGATCCAGTTCATAGGCAGAGGACCAAGCACATCAAGATTCATATTCATTACATCCACGATCTGATCCGTGACAGAGTCATTTCATTACAGTACTGCCCCACAAAGTAGGTTGTAGACATCTTCACCAAGTCCTTCACTGAAAAGAAATTTTCAGAATTGAGAGCTATGCCTGGAGTCATGGAGACAACTGAGTAGGTCACTTTTGGCCACTCAACATTTTTTTTCCTCTTTTGGAGGGGGGGGGAAGTTTCCCACGAGGTTTTCCCTTTTTCCTCTTTTCATGAAGAGTTATTTTATGTAATGAGTACCTAAAATGGCCAAGTTGTCAGGACTCAAATTTCTTTTCATTATAGTTAGGCTTAAGGGGGGGTGTTGGAAAATAACCCTAATTTACATTAGTTTATACCTATCTTAGACTCCTAGATCTTGGTTAATACATTCATTTACACTTTATTTCACCTAATTTGGCCACATAGAGAAGAAGGGCACCTCATCCCTAGATTTTAGGGGAAACTGTTTTTGTTTATCAAGACTCAACTCCCGGTTCTTGATTTTCTTGATTTATTCATGATTTATTCCAACTCCCCAATGAAAAAACTCATCTATTATTGGGGAATGTGCATGTCCTCTTTGAGTGAGAGATTTATTCCTTAATTAATTATTGTTGTCGTTACTATTATTAGTAACTACTATTTCAGGTCAGTTAAGTGACTTGGAACTGCTTCTCTTGTCAGTTAAGTGAGATTAAGTGAGCTAATGCACATCAATTAACTCGTGTGGACATTAATGAGTGTGTGACATGTATCTTTAGTGGTCTAGTTCAAACTATGTGGTCTCCCTTATAGCTTATGACACCTATTTTATCTATTTATAGCTTTTTTTTACTAGAATTTCTATGTTGGAAATTCTATATATTCACCTCCTCTCTTCTTTCTAAGGATGGTTGCTCATGTATATTCATTTTTTATTAACATAATTCTATGATTTATGGAGAATTTTTTTTATGTCATCTCTTGAATATCAGCAAATTGTTTGTGTTCAATTTAACTAGAATTCTAGTTCTATCGGGGTTTCTGAAGGAATTCTACAAACAATATGGTTGATTCACAATCACAACATTCCCAAATTATTCATAGCAGTTACCCCAAACACAGTGATATATTAGATTGATAAGTCACAACAATTTCAAATGTATTTGATATATTGTTATGTGAATAATCTAATATTTCATTTTCACTAAAACAATTATATTTGATGTATAGTTTCAGTTTTAAAAGATAGTGAAATTCTTATAAGGTAGCGATATAGTTTCAATTTCATTCAACGAATTCATAAGATAGCAATTTAATAAGATAGCGAACGATTTTTAGTTTTAAATATTGATATAAGACAATGAATTCATATAGTTTCAGTTTTACAAGGTAGTGAATTCAATTTTAAAGGAAGGCAATATATACTTATCTGATATTGGAATTGGAAAATATTTACAATGAGCTATTTGTATTGATAATAATTATTTTAATGTGCACAGAGTGATGTATATTGCAATAGAATGTGTTATGTAAATAATTTAATGTGTTGTATGAATGTCATAGTCATCTGGATTCCTCGCATTTTATTGACTTGTCGATTGGTGCTTGGGTTAGCCGTCTTGTGTTTGAACAATTAATTTGGTCTCCTAGCACGTTGAATCTTCTTGGGTTTTGGTCTAGATGTGTTATGTTGCATCAGGGTTACCCTCACACCTATCAACTTGTGAAAGGATGATTCATGATGAGGGGATCATTGCGCACCCCGATGGATAAAGGTGAATGATAACTTGGCTGGAGTTTGTGCTTCTCGATGTGGGTGTTGTTTGTTGTAATTGATGTTGGCACTTGGTTTGCAATGTCTTAATGCATTTGGTTTTGCACACCATAGAGGTTTCCAGTTACTGGTCATCAAGTCATTATGTCAGGTTGGTTGATGTTGTCCTTTAGCTTGTAGGTGTTGTCTTTCTTTTGTCAGGCAGGTACTCATTTATATCTGTCTGGGATTATCACATGTTTCGTCTAGTTTCCTGATATGCTATTGTGTTGAGTCGTTGTTTTTTGTTTCCTGATCTGTTGCGTTGTGTTCGTCATCAATTTGTGTTGTTTAATTGTTTTCATTGTTCCCTTCCTACTTCAAACAAAATAAAAAATACACTTTCTTGTGTTGCTTGTAGTCGTAACGATGGGGTCTTTACAGTTCTCCATCTAGATTTGAAACTTCAGCAATGGTGGCTATGGAAAAAAATTGTCCGCTAAGGGTATCTGGCTTGGACACAATTTCTTGCAGAAATTTATGAACCCTTTGACAACGAAACCCATCATTTAGTTCATTTGACAAATTTGAAACAATATGGCACGGTGGAAGAATTTATAGATTCTTTTGAGCAATTTGATTTCCGCACATAGGGCATGTCTGATGTTTTTTCTAAATAATTCTTTATCAGTGGCCTCAAGGATAAATTGCAAACAAGTATGTGGAGAACTTGTTTTTAATATATACATTTTATTCCAAACTCTGCTAATACATATATATAGAATGTGAAATTGTTGCGAAGTAATGAAATTGATCACGTCTAAAATAGGAACTCCGAGGAGAATTTTTGTGGCTATCAAGAGCCGTTTATTTTAATAGAAGTGACACTAGTATGAGTGAATGATATATATTTTTTATTTTTATCAAATAAAATGAAAGGGGGATTAAATCCCACCCCATGTTCTTCAATTTTTAAATGCATTTTTAAGTTTGTGGTACTTGTTGAAAAAATGGTTTGCAAAAATGATTTTAATATTTTAATAGAAATGGTGAGAATTGGCCTACAACTCATTTCACTCTACTTCACCTACAATGGACGTCATTGCATCTATCTCTATGGGTTCTCCAAGTAGTGGGGATTTTCCATCCTCCTCGGTGTCTAGGCTAGCCTCTCCTTGGAATTTCGGGGCCTCGAATTTTCATGAGGTTGTTCAACGGGGGGCCTCGACTTTTCATGACATTGTTCAAAGGAGATTTTCTCCTTCTTCATCTCTTTTGGTTCATGAATCCCCTCTCCTTATCATTTTCATGGGTCAAGATGCCGAGGAGGAGGAAGAATACTACAGATGTGTGAGTTTGGTGTGTTGTTTCAATGGTTTTTGGCCAAATTTAGATAATCTCAATAGTTGGATCTCGCCTACCTAGATTCCTATTATGTAGAAACAACCCTTCATTCATACTTGTGCTAAAGTATTCTTCATTGTTGAGTTCGACATTGAAGAAGATCATGATATGATTCTCAACACAGGTCCATGGTTTTGGGGTAATTCAGGTTTTTGCATGAAGCCCTCGACTCCGTAATTCAATCGAGCTACTGACATTCTCTCATAAGCTCCTACTTGGGTAAGACTTACTAACCTTCCCTTGCATTTCTGGTCTTTACCTTCACTTGAAGCCATTGGTTCAGCATTGAGAATGTTCCACTTCGCATGTAGTGAAACTTCAAGGCACCACATCTCCACTTTTTCTTCTATTTTCATGGAAATGGAATTCAGTAAAGGATTCCCACTGAAGTTATTCTTATTGGTAAAAAATATTCTTGGTCTCAGAAACTAGACTATGATAGATCCTCCTCATGTTGGAGGTCTTGTTTTGAAACATGACATCTTGCAACCCATTGTCCCAAAGGGTCCAAGAAGAAAGGAAAACCTCAAAAATCCACTTGGTGGGTGGGATCAAATGACAACCATAAAGTAATATCGAAGCCTCCTCAAGTTAGTGAAAAGACGTCTCAACCAGATCCTCCTCTTCAGCCAATGAGTCCAAAATCCAATCAGAAGTTGGAGAAAGAGGCGTATTCCCCTCAAGATTTAGATGAGGGACATTGATTCTAGTCTTGTCCTCATCCATCAACTTCCTAGGAATATTACGCTGATGATGTTGGGGTATTGGATGAGGAAACAATAGAAGATCGATATTAAAACAATCCAGGAAATGGAGACATCAAAATTACCTCAACATTTTCAAATTAAGGTTGGATGGTAGTAAGAAAGAAGAAGTCATCACATACCACATCTCAACTAATGGTAACATGAAGTCAAGCACATAAGTTAGCCAAATCAGCTAGCTCCTCCCAACAGGTTAATTTAGATGTAGCGTGACTTCATTCTTATCCTAAGAGCTTTTTCTTTAGTGTATTGAGTAAGTTTGTTCTATGTGAAGTTTTCGTTTGAGTAGTTGAAACATTCATTAGTATATTGTAATAGCGGTTTAAATGAAGCCCTGGATTGGCCTGAATTTTAAAGAACTTTGTAACTCCTCAGGGGTTTCGAGCTCACCTTTTTATAATAAAAATTTCCCAATTTTTATGAAAAAAAAATAAAAAAATATTAGAGAATAAATTCTCAAACACAATTATATTTTCTTTCTCTACATGATGTAAGCAATAATACGACATATACTCCTTAAGCACTCATTGCTACTTTAGAATAAATATAACTATTTTAGCACTCATTGCTACTTTAGAATGTATATATACATGTTCAAACACGATTCTCTTGCCTCCTCTATAAGCAATAAAAAAAATTAAAACTATTATGTTAAAAAGATTTAAACAAAATAAAAAATGGGAATACAAAATGGGAGTTTGAGAGAATTTTTTAGCAATTGTATTTTACAATTTCAAAGGCCTTGAACAAAGATCATATATTCAAAGTTCCACTCAAAATTTTCTCAAAGAAAATCTATAAAACAATATGATAATGGGTTAATTTTCTATGAAAACAATGGAGCTTAAATGAATATAATTTAATTTTAAGAAAAAGAATTTCAAAATCTTTTGCAAGTTTTTTTATGATAATAATTAAATTATTTTAATGGGTTAATTTTCTATGAAAACAATGTAGCTTAAATGAAGAGAATTTAAGATTAAAAAAAAAAGAATTTCAAAATCTTTTACAATTTTTTATGATAATAATTAAATTATATGAAAATAATGGACTTTAAATGAAGATTATTTAAGATTAAAAAATAAAAAAATTCAAAATGTTTTACAAATTTTTATAAAAATAGTTAAATTATATAAGTAGTAACTGATTTTTAATTTCACAATGATTTAATAGTAACATTGATGGCTTCATGCACCTATCATTTAATCTAATATAGAAGTGGGGCCAATATATTCTCCTCTTTTACGTTTAGTACAAGAAGTTCATTTTATATTCCACGTTAGATGCCACACTAAACTTAAACTGTGTAGAATGAGTTGTTCTCCGTGTTATCAACACCAAATTCGCTCCACCATCATTTATGTTGGATTACTTAGAGGGGGCAGGGTGAATTAGTAATAGAGAAATTTAATGCTTTTTAACCATAAAATGAAAGTGTTATATCAATGTAGCATTATCATCCAATAGTTGCAGAGTAAATAAACAATGAACAAATAAGCAATCATACACATAAACAGTGTGCCAGTGCTTTTATGTGGAAACCTAAAGCGGGAGAAAACCACTGAATGTTTTTACTTATATGTCTTTAATAATTACATTCATTGGAAACACCAGCTTCCTTTGTTTTCCAGTTGCAACTGGAAGGAGGCTCCAACCCCCTAGTTTCTAAGGATACAACATGAGGGAAGATTCAACTCCCCAATTCTCTGGCTACAACTAGAAGAAGGCTACAACCCCCTATGTTCTCCAACTACAACCAAAAGGTGGCTACAACCACCTGTCCTTGCCCCATCCAACTGCCATGTCATAGAAGTAGAATGATGGAACCACCATCGCACTATCACTATGGTATATACTATTGTAAACATGTACCAATCAACCTGCACCAAAAAAATTATAAAAACCTGTAACAAACAACTTGTAATCAACCTATACCATAAACAAGTGAATCAACCATGCACCAACCTATACCTTAACATGTACCATCAATGAGTACATCAACCATTCACAAAATATGCACCAATCATGCATCAAATACATAAACTATGACTCATCAAGATGTACCAACATCATCAACTATACACCTGATGTATGTGCCAACTTATCAACTACTTGTCTCAACCATGTACCTCAACCAAAATCCCTCATCAGTTTCATCATCCAAATGTGATTTGCAACTTTGTAATAGACCTGGTGTATATGATCACATACCTGCAAACCTTCCTTAACTTTAACAACAAGAGAATATATGTTTCATCAAACTTTACTTTAGTCTCACATGACTAATTTTGGATTAGCCAACAACTCTAACTTGAAATAATCATAACTATGTACTTTTAATGAATACATATCTAAAAATAGTACACAATGTTCCTCAGTGTGGTTTATGGAATTCCTCTAGGTTTCACTCCTTGGAACCTCTCATAAAAGATGTTGAATTCTGGCTTATTCTAGAGAGTGATCTTGTAGAGTGTGCCCCACACAGAATATTTGTTGTATGGATTGGAAAATGGTACAAAGAATACTAAAGATTGTAATCTAACCAATACATTTGGTATTACTTAATTTGGATCTGTTATGAATAATTTCTGATGTTTTTACCCAAAACACATGTTTTAGACTAGCTTCGAGACTAGCCACAAACCCTATTTTCCACGGAGTGTAAATCCAAAATTACAACGACCCACAAGCTGAATTGTTTATCACAACCACTTGGATGTGTGTCCTAAACGACCTCCATATTTCACGGTCTGAATCATTCTATAAAAAATGTTATTACGAAAATGGTGAGATGACCTGTAAATAACATAACTTAGAAAGCATCATCAAAAGAATTTATCCTCCCTTGAATTTCGGCCTTTTTACTTCACCTTCCCTCTGCAATTTTCCTTAGATATCCTTTGGTTACCTCAATCACTTATAGATATTCAATATGCTCAAGTGTAATTGAAATGTGATACCCTTGCCTCTTATTTATGATTTTATGTAGCTTCCTCAAGGGGTTACCTTCTTACCATCTTAAACCACTTTCCTTATTTTAGGGCTAACACACTTCTAACCACTTTCCTTATTTTAGGGCTAACACACTTCTAACCACTTATACACATAGTAATTTCTCCATTAACTTTATTATTTAAATAATTTATTTTGTATCAACTTTGACTTATAGCACAGTCATCACTTCACTTTATTATTTAAATAATTTCTTCTTTGCAACCACTTTGACTACTTTGACCTTTTGGGGCTTCTAGATGACTGATGAGGGTTCTCCAACATCATATGGCCATAACTCTCACGCAACCTGCCCCTTAGTGGACGGTCGCTCCTCCAGGATCTTCTCTTCATCTAATGGCCCGAAGAGTCAATGCTCTTCCAACTCCTTCGGGAGTTCTTTACCCACAGCAATACTCCTTCGCCAATCTCCCCCTTCGGATATCGGAAGATCGGATCTCACGATCTCGCGAGTCTTGCAACACTATCCCATGCAACCAAACGCCGAGACTCTGAGTCCCGATGGTCAATGGTCAACCTCGGGATATCACCACTCGCGATGCCGAATCCTTATACTTCAAAATCCCCGAGTGTCAAAGTGCCGAGACCACGTGTCATACTCCACCCAGCCTCCGTGGACCCATCGCGACTCGGGACTTCGCTACCTCTCCGTGCTCCTTCTGACTTCGCCAATGCCAAAGTGCCGAACCCCGACTCCTCGGGATCTGATGACACCTGTCTGCGCTCGGATCGACGGTC
>JASDQU010424938.1:0-10028 GCA_032191745.1 Picea mariana
CCATTATTGTGATCATCATTGAGTGCCCTGTAAAGATTTTAAAAGAAGCATAATTGTTTAAGCACGGTAACAACTGATTCACCCCCCCTCTCAGTTGTCCAACAAAAACTGCATCACACTCCTCTACGACCTATTGCTATATTAACAAAGATGTAGCCACTATTATTTCCAATAGAACCAAACCTACCTCCACTACATATTCCTCATGGAACATAATCAAGAGTACTCGTACCATTACTATTCAAATTTCCATATAAATTTCATAAACTCTTTCTACATATATGACCAAGTCCACAGGAAAGTCTTTAGTTGAAAAGAACACTGCATACGACTCTGCAACTCTCTCTCTCTCTCTCTCTCTCTGTATATATATATATATATATATATATTCCTTCCATTTTAAGTTTAACTATCTCAATATTTTCCCTTAAATTTACTACAATATGCATTGTTTCATTAGTATCAAATTCTGCCATTTCTTCTTCACTTTTTCTTTTAAGCAGAAAAATTGGCAGAGCCCGTGGTGTTGGTAGCATAGATGTGAGCACCGGATATCAAAGAATGGGGTTTTCACAACCCTCTATATTCACTGTTGCTAAGGATGGTATCTATTATCTCCGGTTTGTAGCAACAAAAACAATGTTATTCTCTTCTCTAGTGTGCACATGCATTTGGGGGTTGGAAAACAAAGATGGTTTGTATTATTTTGAATATTTGTAAACTACTAAATAGGGTTTTCATAGCACATAGTGCATAGTCCCATTGTGTTTGTACGTATATTCCTCTTAATTGCACAATATGTTGTTGTTATGAGATATGTAAGAAACACTACTCAATTCATCTTTGTTGTTTGGATCAGAAAATTCTTTCAATAACTTCGCTCCCAATTTTGAGTTTTGGGATGGATAATTGTATTATTGATGTGTGTGTGTGTGTGTGTGTGTGTGTGTGTGTGTGTGTAATGGAGCCAAATTATGTAATTTTTCAAAGTACAATTGAGACAACTTGTATTTAAAAAAAATAAAAATTAATGTTATGTATGTATGTGGAAACATCTCCCCCAAACCAGGCTATAGAGGGCCTCTTGGCACAATTATATATATATATATATATATATATATATGAAAGCTAGTGGAGATGGTTATAGAGGAAGGGTAACTCATAAGTTTTTTTGAAGACCTCTATGAAGGTATGGAGATTTTTATACCTTTTGATTAGTTTCACATTTCAAAAAAGGAAAAGGTCATTGGAAAGAGAAGGAAACAAACCTTTGATCCTAATGCTTGAATCCTATAGGAATGGGGCAATAAGAGCATTATGGAAATCATAAAAAATGATGGTAGGGTTATTGAAAGTTTATTAGACTTGTACATATAGTTAAACATAGGTTTTATTGCAAAGTGTTACAGGGAAAAAATCAAGGTTGAAGGAGTAAAGCTCGATCCAAAACCCTTTTAGAAGGAGGTTTTAATAAGTTTGAGGTGTAGTTCCTTTTATATAAATATAAAAAAGGGTGTAGGTGATGATTCTAGTAAAGGGTTTAAGGGGGAAGGAATATCAAACATAGTGCATGGAGGGTTCAACTTTGTAGGCAATAAGTTTGATTTTGAAGCTTTCTATGGATGGGGGTTAATGGAATAGGAGGGGGGATTTAGAATGGTACTTGGAGAGGACATGTATCTCGAACAAATATGGAATTTCAAGGTTTAACTTTGATAGGGTTCTTTCATGGCCATTAGATGAAGGAAGAAATCTTAGTTTCCTGGATAAAGATGTCATGGTATCCTTTGCTAGGTTATTCACCTAGTTTTCATATGATGCCACAAGGTTGGCTAGGGTTTACTGTGAGTTCAAGTGATGATGTAGAGAAAATTATGGGCAACTAGTGGTATTAGGGCTAATCAATCCAGGAACTTGAGAGATGGCATACATACTTTGACCTAAGGGCCAAACCCATATCAAAAATTCTAGTTTGGGTCAAGATTTTAGGGCTTCCTCTGGAATGTTGGTTAGATTAATTTCTAAGACATACTAGGGATAACTTTGTGAGGAATTTAAATAATGACTCCTCCAATAAGACAAGTGCTCAGAGGAATGTGGTAATTCTTTTAGAGGTGGTATATATAAGAGAAGGGCTTGCAGATCGTATTTAAATAAATATGGGTTCTCATACTTACAGATAGATAATTGAGTATATGAGGATTACATTTCGATGCACAAGGTGCCATTCATATGGGAATTTGGAAAATAAATGTAGTTTTAAGTTAACAAAGAAGCCTTGGAGGAAGAAGGTTGTTTGTTCGAATGAGGCAATGAAGGGAATTACAAACCCTACATAAGGGTAGCAAGTGGGTCCTAGAGGAAATGAAGATGAAATCCCACTATTGATAAACAAAATGCTGAAGAAGGGTCCAACGGAAGGCTCAATTCAATCTCAAGTGAAGAGTCCAGAAAAATCCCTTGATCCCCAAGTCAAAAAATAGTAAGAAACATAAAAGGAAAAATAGTTAATGGAGTAAGAAGTTAGCAAGCATGAAGCTCCTCTGGAAGACATAATTGGGAATAAAAATCTCATCAAATCAAACTCTTCTTATATATCCAAAGAAGCTAGGTTTGATTTTGGGGTTAAGGGTAATTTGTCATCTCCCTTTGACTTTGGTAGGGTTTTAGTAGCAGGATGGGAGGGGGGATGGTGAAATTGGTCACAGGATTAAGGGTTTATAGATAAAAGAGGAAGATCCCTCTATGAAAAGAAAATATAATTTTTTCCTTAAAAAATGAAGAAAATTTGGGGGTTGGGGCTAGTCTAAGTAATGACTCTTCAAGTCAAAATTTTGGCTCAGAAGAGATTCATGGAGGTCCATAAACCTCCATATATTATCTCAGATATAGAAAGGATTTTAGGGGGAACCCATATGATAATATAGAAGGTAGATTAATCTCTATCCTATCCAAGAAACCCATCAAAATACCCTAGGGAGAAAATCATATCTTCATCAAGCATAAGAAAAATATCTCAAGGAGATTCAACAAGGGAAATTAAATCCTTGAAATGGGTCCTTAGAGAAGGATATAACCCCTTTAAGGTTACCTCCCAATCATATTATCATTAAACGTCAGGGGTTTTGGCTTCCCATACAAAATATCATCCTTGGTTAGATTGGAGGAAGTCAGTAAGCTTAATGTTATCTTATTGCAAGAAACAATGGGAGAGGGGGGAATTTAGTGCAATCTTTATGAAATATATTAAAAGGTTGGTATTTTATATATTTAGATGAAAATGTGGTTTTAGGGAGGCTTATTATTAGCTAGAATAATAACATACATATTTGAATTCCTCTTTTCATAGAGAAGAAATATGTAATGAATTTTAGTTTTAGGAATAAGTTGAATTTATCATGTGATAAATCCTTATGGACCTTATAATAATAATAAGGATTCATGAGATGGATTTTTTGCACAAAGAGTAATAAGCCATAACAAGGTGATAGTAGGGGAGGATTTAAATTTTACCTTAAGAAGTTCTAAGGTTTGGTGGGTAAATGTAAGGTAGGATAGACTAGTAGATTATTTTAGGTATAAGATATAGGAGGTAAGCCTAGTGAATTTGGATCCCATTAAGATGATGCTCACTTGAAGGACCAATAGGGTGGGGGAAGCAGGAGTATCTAATAGGTTTGATATATTCCTACTTTTTGAGAATATTTTAATGGAAGTAGAGAAATCATAACATAGGTGGAAGTTGGTGGGGGTTTTGATCATCTTCCATTTATACTATATATTGATAAAAGAGATTCCAAGACAACAACATATTTTAAATTCAATCTTGAATGGTTAAAATAAAATGAGTGCATCAAGCTGGTAAAGGAGTAGTAGGCGGGTTTCAACCCCACATCAAGGGATACTACAAGCTTTCAATTTATAGAATCTTTGAAAAAAGTGAAAAAATCTATAGTTTCTCGGTCTTCACAAAAAATTAAATATTTTGAAAATAATTAAAGGAGATTGAACATGTTAAATTTTCTTTGTATGAACACTTTTCTTTGTATGAACACAATTTGGTGGGTGTTTTCTTAGAACAAGAAAGAGATAGAATGAAAACTTCGGAAAATTCCAAACAAAATTTGCTACAAAGAAGAGAGGCAGACTAGAGGGTACTGTGGTTGGAAAAAGTGATGAAAACAGATTTTTTTCGCATAACTTTGCTAATCATAGGAATATAATAATCACAATATGGGATATGAGGAAACAAGATGGTAGTAAGACAAAATTATTTTAAGAAATAATAGGTCTAGGAGCATCATACTTTAAAAATTTATACACTAACCTTAAAAGAGTAAATATGTAGAGATTCTTAAACCTTTTTTTTTTTTGAGGTTTGTAAGAGAGGAAGGGGATAAAATGCTTATGGAAGAGGCATCCAAAGAAAAATTAATTTTTTTTTTTGTCATCCTTCAAGTGAGATAAAATTCTTGAACTAGATGGTTGTCTAGTGGAATTCTATTTAAGATTCTATGATTTGTTGGAGGATGATCTTATAAGAGTGATAAAGAAAGTTAGTAGTTTAAGTAAATTTCTTAGAGCTTTCAATGCCATTTCTCTACCTTTGATTCCCAAAACGGATAACCCTAAAATATTTGAATATTTTGAACCAATTTCATCGTGCAATTGTATATATAAGATCTTGGGAAATTTTTTGGTAGAGATAATCAAAATAATATTTCAAAAGGGATTTCAAAAGATAATTTTTAATTTCTCGAGGGAAGTAAAATTCATGATGTGATGGGGGTATCATAGGAAGTATTACACACTATGAAAAAAACATCATCAAACAATAGTTATGAAGTTAGATATGTACAAAGCCTATGATAGGCCTTGTTGGTTATATATTAGATCGATTCTTATTCATATTGGGTTTTTATTACTTATAGTGAAATGGATAATTGGATGCTTAAGTTCGATTTCATTTTTTGTTTAATAAATGGTTCTACTTCAAGGTTCTTTTAACCTTTCAAGGGATCCAAGACAACATTTCCCTCTTTCCCCATTGTTGTTTCTCATAATAGCCAAAGGTTTAAGTAGAAAAATTGTAGAAGTTAAAAGAATAGAGGCAATATTTGGTGTAAAATGGGAAGTGTAACATCCCCATTTTCAAACCCCAAACTAGTGATGCATAATGTTAATGTAATGTATGGCCGAGGGCTAAGCGATGTAAAACATAAATGATGTAAATTGCATATAATAAATGAAATCTCTTTCCAGCTGCAGATGGACACAGACAAAGATTTGGGGGTTTAGTTTCCACAAGAGAGGGAAGGGGTCCAAGGGGGAGAGTTTACCCATGTATATTAACCCCAAACCCATTTCTTCCTAATTTATCCTTACCATGAACCTTCCATTATCTTTTGAGTGTTCTAGAGCCCAATCATTGAATTCATGTAAGAGGGTGGGTGTGAGAAGTCACACACCATAGTTATTGAGAGCATGGGGGATGAGTATAATTAGCTTGGGGAAGAGTGTAAATCAAGAAAGAAAGAGAAAGAGAGGAGATTTTGTATGGGTAGAGGGGCATAATTTCACATTCACATTTTTGCATGCAAAGTAGTTTTTACATGGAAATTTATGGACAACAAGAGATTTTGGAGGGCTGAAGCTTGAAGGAAGCCACAATCAACATGTATGGTGGCTATTTGGAGCTATAATTTCATGGGAAGAGAGGCTATGGGAATGTGTGAAAAAATTTGTTCGAAAATTGTCAAGAGAAGCGAGTGTTTTGTTGCTATGTGAATTCCTGTTGTAGCTGTAGAATTCCTGAGGTCCCAACAGAGAGATTTATTGTCCAACCTTAACTAGAAGCCTTGAAGGGGAGTGAAAATTCTTGAGGGACTGTGAGGATTGGAGGGGGATTCCATCCCTTAGTTTGTGCAGGTTGTGGGAAAGACAACTGGTGGAATGGAATTAGTTGTGGGGAATTTAGTCATCCTTGGGGACCACCTTCTATTGTGGATTCATAGCCCCAACTTGGGGGTGACTTGATGTTGAGAACTAGAAAAAAAAGTCTACGGTTGGAAGGAAATTCCATCCTCTACAGCAGGTTGCATATTTTCTAAGATAAATGTTCTTATTTGTTTTGTTTTTTCATGTTAAACACTGATATAGTTGTTGTGTGTTTTACTCTATGTGATTTTGAGTTAGTGATACTTGTTGTGAGAAAAATGATGCATATGGATTTCCATTTATGTGGTTGAATGCTTCTATACGTGCTTAGCTACTCCCGTGCATAGTTAAAGTAGTTTCATTTATGTTTTTATTTAATATGGATAGTTGAATGAGTTTGAATGTCATGTTATGTATTATTTTCGCATTTAGAATTGGTATCATAAATTGTTATTGGGTCTTTTTAGCAGTAGCATGACCCAACTTGGGGATGGGTGTGTTACAGAGTGGTATTAGAGCTTAAGTTCAATACTAGACCTCTATGGGCCAAGAACCAATGTGAACTTTGGAAAATTCACTATTATAGATTACGATTTGTGACGAATTTGGGGAAAATGGTGAAAAATCAGAGTGAAATCCCCAAATCTGTGAACCAATTTGAGTTTTAAATGCTTCAAAATTGTGAAGAGATGATACAAGGAATCAATTTGCAGAGTTGCAGAATTAAAATTTGACTTGGAAGGTTGAAACTCATGTTATAATTGAGGTCAAATAAGCTGGGAGAGTTTGATGAATCGACGACCAAGATTGTGGTTGATTTTTGAGATAAATGACCTAGATTCATCATAAATTGAATTAAAAACTTATATATTTTTCGATGTTTTGAAAAAAAAAGAGAATCAACAACCATGATTCATTTTCACATATTGGTGAAGTTAAATAATCGATGACCATGATTCATTTTCACAGAGTGTCAAAGTTAAAAAATCGACAAACGATTCATTTTCAGAAGCTGAGAAATGGAGTAGATCAACGATCGAGATTCATTGGTAGAGTTGGGGGAAGTTTGGTGAATCAACTGTCAAGATAATTTTGAATGGGAGATTGACAATCCAGATTCATCTGATATTTTGTCGAAAATTTATAAGTGTTGGTGTTTGCCAAGAGATATGCCTAATGGTCAGTTCAACGATATTTGAGAAGAGTTTTAGTTTTCCAACAGAAATCACCGATGACCAATGATCGAATTGACGAGTTTGGAGAAGATTTTGGTTCATCCAAAATAAATCTCCAATGACCAATGATCGAGGGTAGACAGAATTTGGTGAAAGGTTTCATGCATCCAAAGGAAATCACTGATTGTCAATGACTGATGATCGTGGGCCGATAGATTTAGTGAGGTATTTAATTTATTCAAGAGAAATTTCCTATCCCTGATAAAGGGAAGAGAACGATGACATGTATTTCCACATTAGAATCTAGATGTCATTCTACGTCAACCAAAATTCCATGTCATAATCCACGTGTCATGTAACATCATCATTTATGTGTCAAGCCACATCGGGATAGTTTCCATGTTATCCAAGATATGGCCAATGAATGATGATCGAGTTTTGGCAAAATTTGTAACAAGTTGGTTGCCAAAGAAATTAGATGATGGTTGATCATTGATGATCGATGGTTGGCCATTGATCCAGATGGATATTGGTGGCCACCCACCTATTCCAACTGGCTCCTCGTGTCCATTTTTGTTAAACACATCTTTCTATACTGATTTATAATTGTGAGTTCTACACTTCTAGGGCTCTCTGAAGCCTCAAAAATTCTGCAGGTGGATATGGGTAGCCTCTTGCGTAATCCAATTTGCCAATTTTATATGTTTTCATATCAACACATCTTGCTATACTTTCAAGGTTGTTTTGAGGCTCTAAACATTATTTTTTTGACCCTCCATAGTCTAACTGTAGACAGAGTCAGATTCTGATGGTGAAATGTGTATTTCTTTGAAATACCTTTCCAATGGGATATCATGTGCCTAGAACGGAGGTCGTATGAACAAGTTATGACCCTAGGAAGTTGAGGTACCAAATTACACCAACTTACCCATAGGGCCCACATGAATTTTGCCATTTCACCTTATAGGGTTAGGTTTTTGGATGTCTAGGGTTTTGGCATTCATGAGTAATATGAAAATGAACTATAGAGCCTCATTGTAATCCATTCTTCTCAGACGAATGGGCGTAGTAACCACATCTCTTCTCAGAGATAACTACCACCATTCGAGCAAGTTTTGGTTCTGCAGTTTTACAGTTTCATCCTATTTCATTATTTAATAGAAGATATTGTTTAATGAATATTTGTGTTATTCTTCCTATCTTTGTGTTTATGGTATTCAGTCTGTAATCTGTTCATTCCACTCCTAAATCTAGATTAGTGGTATTAGAGCGGTCTTCTCTTCATTTGTTTTTCTTCATGCATGTTGTCGACAAGGTCTGGGTACAATAAGTTGGGAATCGAACCAATTGATCCATTACCATATCGGTCGCTCCGAGCCCGACAAAAACCCATGGGAGACAAAAATAAAGATGATGGAGCAGGAAATCCTATTAAAATGTTTCTCGAGGAATCCCTCATGAAAAAGGAACGAAATGATGGACAACTTCGCACAGATCCTTCGATGGTTTCCCACGAGAGAAGCATCTTCATCAGGTGACCATGCAACCCCCTTCAAGGTACAGGTAAATTTTGATATTCCATTATTTGAAGGACTGATAGACGAGGATGTTGTAGATAAATGGTTAAATCTGCTTGAAGGATATTTTTCGGTCCACAATTTTTCCGATCGGGAAAAGATCACTTTTGCACTCCTCAAGGCCGTTCCCCATGTTAAAGACTGGTGGGATACCTACTCTGAGCAAAGGGTCATGGAGGAATCTAAAATTTTTGTGGTGGCCCCTATATGGGATTCCTTCCATGATGCCATTAAAGAACATTACTACCATGTTGGAAGCTACGAAGACTAGTACACCAGATGGACCACCCTACGTCAAGAAAGGGACCAGACAGTACCAGACTTCACCAATATTTTCCATACCCTCCACACCAAATTGGGTATCAAATATTATGAGCGTCATCTGGTGCTCAAATACCATGACTCAGTTTGCATAGATACATTCAAACATAAATGGAGTTCCTGGACATCGCCTCATTGGGAACAACTTATAGATACACTATCAAGATCGAGCATAAATTTAAGCAGAAACAACGAGAGTTTGGATCTGCAAACCCCTCACAGCCGAAGCAGGGCAAAGGCAACCCCAACCCACACAACAGGGGACCAAGTCATGATGGTCGCCTTCATGACAATCCGTCCAAGCCGCAACACAAGAAGGGAAACAAGAATATGAAGAAGGACACGGGAAAATGGTGTGAGTACCATAAAATTCCTTGGCACAACACCAACGAATACCGCTCCAAGAAGTCCCTCGGGGAGGAGATGAAGGCTTTCGAGTCAGAGTTTGATTCTGATTCCGAGTCAAATCCTAAAGGAGGGAAGTGGATTATCGATGCTAAACCCAGTGCCACGGTCACTACCACCAAAGTTCGACCAAGTGAACTAGAAGAACCATAGGAAGGGGAACGCCTCTTTCATTCACAGATGCGGGTCAAGGGGGCTCTGATTCACTTCATTGTCGACAATAGTAGTTAGAAGAACTTGATTTCAACAGAGGTCATCAAGCGACTGAACCTGCCAATGACACCGCACCCGCAACCCTACACCATCGTCTGGCTTCGTCAAGGAAGAGATCTCAGTGTCAGCCAACAGTGTCGTCTATCCTACGACATCAAGCCTTTCAAAGATGAGGTACTGTGTAATATTGCTCCCCTTGAATTTTTCCACGTTCTTTTAGGAAAACCATATTTGTGAAAGTGTCATGATGTGTATGAGTCTAGACCCCATTGTTATCCACATTTTTGGTTATCAAGATGATGACATGATTATGACATGATGATGGAAGATCTAACTCTTCTTTAAGATCATTTTCATGAAGAAAGTTACACTTATCAGCTTCTCAAAATCACACTTTTGA
>JASDQU010424942.1:0-10028 GCA_032191745.1 Picea mariana
GCTACCACTTGAAGGGGTACCAACAGGGGTTACAAGGGTGGCAAACAGATGTGCGCTTAAGTACCACTTGTATTTCCTGCGTGTATGAATCCCTCAACCGCGAGTTTATGCGCGTAATGACAGATCTATGTGGCTTAAAGATGTCGGAATACGTCTCTACCCTAAAAAAATTTAACCCACACTTTCTGTCGAGGAAAGTGATTTGATACCACTTGTAATATACCAGATATAAAATGTACGCAGAACAGAAATAAAATGCTTAGTAATGGCAGAATAACAACAATATAACCAAAAACATTCACCACAATAACATTGAAATGATATAAGAATAACAACATAAATAACACTTTGAATCTGAAAGCAATGTTCATGGGCCTCTTCGAGGGGGCAACCTCCAGTTGAGCAAATCTCTATTACAATAATATCCAAGGTAGGGTTCTCATACCCTCGACTCCTATTTATACTAAAAAGAAGCATCTAGAGGAAGATCCTTCTAGAAGCGGAAGCTTCTATTAGGTCTTCTTACATCAACCTTATTCTATTTTATTGAAAGGCCTTATTAATATTGACCTTTATTACATCTGAATATATTGTTCTACCTATGTACGGGTTAGGATGCTAACAATATATATGGATAATAAACGACCCTTCATTTTCTTATTGAATGTATAAATATTCTTGGATCTAAATCTTTAGCATAGATTTAACTTTTTATAAAGAGATACATTAGTTTCTTATAATTAATAAATTGAATCCAATACTGGAGATTTTACTAGTTGAATAGTTCTAGTCATATGTTAGGAAATAGGTTTAATTCTTATCTTAAGGACACTTTAATATCTTATGTGAGATGTGTAATGAATTAATTTGAAATTAGCCTATTGATCTCATAAAAATTAAGAATTTGAGTTAAGTAAAGAATTGCATTGGGAGAATTTCTAGGATCTTGAAATATTATTTTTGAAATTTATTTGATTCCCTGCCAAATCAGTTTGTAGCTCATGTAATTAAAAAAAATATTTAATCGTTGTCAAATCAGTTTGTAACTCCTCTCATTTGAAATTCATGGTATCACTGCCAAATCAAATTGCAGCTCCTGTCATTTGAAATTTATTGATTCGCTGCCAAATCAAATTGCAGTTGCCGTCATTTGAAATTTATTGATTAGCTGCCAAATTATTTCACTAATTGGAATTTCTAGGATCTTGAAATCTTATTTTTGAAATTTATTTGGTTCAATGCCAAATCAATTTGCAACTCCTGCAATTAAAAAAAATAATTGAATCGCTTCCAAATTAGTTTGCAGCACCGGTCATGTAGTGTACCTTTTTGCTTACCAAGGATTTTAGCACACCATGTAACAATCTGTACACACTTGCGTTGGATTTACATAACACATACAGTCCAGTATATAATCCACATGTATTTAAGTAAAGAAATACATTTAACTCAGAGTAAAAACATATAATTTTACTGCTACGATTAAACAATCCATAACATTCCATAATAATTCATATACACAGCGGAATCATGATAATATATACAACACAATCATGTGGAAATGTGATAAGAACATAATTAGATACTTATCTTGTAACAGTGGAGAAATCCACCAACCAGATGCAGGCCTTCCACGAACCTCCCAGCCATAGACTGCACTGCTCCTCAACTCAACAATGGGTCACCCCCGAGCTGGGACTGAGCTCCACCCCAGGGCAAGGAATCCTAGGCTAGGCTGAGGTTACAGGGAAAACAACATAGGAATATCTGGAAGGATTCTTCCCACAGATGCCATCTTACGCCCACTACTACCAGAATCTCATTCCCCACATCCCTGTCCCGCTCGGGAGTATACACCTTCACACGCACAGTCCATCGATGCTAACCTCCCTCTCTGCGTCTTGGCAACAATCCGGATCAGGAAGTCTCAGAGCCCATAGCTAGTGCTGGGCACTCTCTGGAAGAAACCACTTCCCAGCAAACTCTTTCACCTGGAAAGAGTTTCTCACAGGCCAACAAGCCTCACACAGTCCAGAACTGCGTGCCACAAAAAACACAAGTAAAACAGACACAGGCTTCCCAAGAACTGGCTCAGCAGTCACAGGATGTTCTCACGGTCAAGATTTCATAACAGGGCTCCATGCACAATCTCGCTCAGCTTTTCCTGGACAAACAGAGATTCTTCCCCGAAATTGACATGGACATTTCGTTCAAAGAACGCACACACTGGTTTTCTCTCACAGATAGACTCCACGGCTCTGAACAAGGGTAAACACGCATTCTTCAGGACCCAACACAGGCTTCCTCTCTGTAACAAACATACACGAGGTCTCTTGCAGACTGGCTCCTACCGCTCTTGCTCAGGGCAGTCGGGTCGAATGGAATGCCCGAGATCTCTCCCCACGGCTGTTCCTTTCTGTTTTATTTGCATGCGCCAGGGTGGACATTTGTCACCCTGGGAACTGCATTCATTCCATCTGCATGCCTCCCTATACACGCCTTTCCTTTTTGCTAGGAACTTAGGATAAAATAATATGCACATGGCTTTTTAGGAATTAATATTAAAATATTATTCCAGGCCTAAGTCCCCTAGGCTTAGCCCCTAGGCTCAACACTCAGCCCCTTTCCCACCTTTCAGCCCCTAGTTCCTTACCCACTCTGTGGACGCCCAGTCCCCCTTCACTCATTCATCGTGGTCGGTCTGCACTTGGCGGTGTTTATATTTTATTGATTATTCTGCATACATACAAGTACAACAACAGGCTCCTGGCCCTCAACACTTAGGCTTCCTGGCCTAACAACCACATAAGCCTTCCAGCTTATACAAAACTTGGCCCATCAACCTATAGAACACATTTACAATTCATTGCATATATCATGATCTGTAACGAGGCTCGACCTTGGGGACACTACATGTCATTTGAAATTTATGGTATCACTGCCAAATCAAATTGCAACTGTTGTCATTTGAAATTTATTGATTTACTGCCAAATCAAATTGCAGTTTCTGTCATTTGAAATTTATTGATTAGCTGGCAAATTATTTCACTAATTGGAATTTGGGAATTCTTTGAGCACTGTCACATTTGACTCCTTATTTTTTATTTGTTTCGCTGCCTTAATTGGTAATCTAGGATAAGAAAATTTAGTATTTCATATCTTCCCATTCTTGTAGAGTGAAGTGGTACCTCCAATAATTTTGGGTATAGTATAAGCTACCCTTAATACTAACTAATTTATGTAATGGTTGAGATAGACTATCCTTAAGTTAGTTGAACTTTTAAAATGATTATTTAAGAATTTTATGTTATCCTTAAGAGTTTAAAAAATTTTAAACTTAAGGATGTCTTAGAGTGAGATTTAATGGGGAGTAAATTGTATTGAAAGCTTAGGATTTTTGGTGCCTATCATTTTGAATGACAATCAACAAATGTTATATGATAATGATGCATTGAGATAGGAAAACTTACATCAGAGATGAAATAAGAGTTTATATGCACAATTCCATGATAAATATTAAGTAATCATGTTAAGTATGCATAATATGGATGTTTTTATATTTTCAGAATTTCGACTTATCTTTTACGAATTAAGCACTGTTGTTGACATTGTGATTAGAGGTTGAAACAAACGAAAGTTGTGAGTCTAACTTGAAACAAAATGATTATTTTATATTAGGATTAACAGGTGTATTATATGAAAATTTTAGTGCCTTCTGACTAGAGAACTTAATGTGTGGATTCTCACATGTTTTTTAAGTGAAATTTGGTTATGCCTCACGATAGATGTTATAAGATGCTCTTTCATGTTTCACGTGAATAATGATAAATGATTTGTTTAAAGATAATATATTATACTCTATGTTTAAGGAATTTATGAAGGGTATTGTTGTTGATTTGGTCATGAATATCGGAGTATGATTGTGGTAAGCGAACTAGACATCTCCTTGTTCTTTAGAATAGTCGTCAGTCCTGAGACCTTTAATGGTCAAAATAAATCAGATGAATCCTGGACTTGAGTATTGATTATGTGTCTTGGAGGTCCTAACCTTCCAGGATAGGTTGGGTGGGTAGCTACCTTATGTTATCTTTATGTGATATGGTTGATCTTGGTTAATAGTGATGGTGTATTCAAATTCTTGATTATGGGCTAATGTGATGAGTTTGAATGTGTAATTATTAATGTATGTTGTGATGCATATCACTTATCCTAACAATTGTTTCAACAAATAGATAAATATTTACCTCTATTGTACTCACTTTTGTTGTCGTAACGGAGGGGTCGTTACAACAACGTAGCTGATTTTGTGCCTTTGTACTATCTAAATTACTTGATATTTGTTAATTAACATATCAAATATTTAATATTGGAATGCATAACATCAAATATGAGTCATCGAAAAAGGTTTAAAACCAATGACTACCATTCATATGATGAGAGAATATCTGATGAGAATGATATGGACAAATATCCATGTCCATGTAAAGATTGTCTTGGTGGAAAGGTGAGGAAAAGAAATGTGATTTATCAACATATGATAAGACATGGGTATAGTGGTATAAGCCCTTGGGACAACAATTATTATGAAGATATAATAGAAGTGCATAGCATGAGCAATGAAGAGGTACCAAACATTCCTGAAGTGGCACCAAACATAGATAAAGAAGAAACAATGTGTAATACCCCTATTTCCCCCCAACTTGTAAATATAACAATATTTTGCTAAAACGGTAGTGTAAATACTTATGCTACTAATGTAAAAAGGAAAATGTTGGACAACACTTGAGGGGGATTTCCTATACAGGTCATGATTCCATGAGAGGGAAACAATGAGGAGATTTCCCTTGCCAATTTAAAATTCAAGAAAAATCTAGATTGCCCATTTGCTAGAATTGTAATTAATGGAGGAAGTTGGTAGTTGAAATATCAGGTTCCCACATTTATGAACAAGAATGTGTTTTGTACCAGAACTACCTTGCCTCAGAACCATGGGAAGAAAAGTACCCATCTACAAGATTCTAGGATGACCCACGAATTGGGGGATTTGACCCACAAAATCTTGCTAAAGAAGACATGAAATTAAAGGAAAATCATGGGCAAAGAGGGAATAAGTAGAGGAATGGGTTTGGTGACCATTTTATGAAGAGGGGGAGCATGTGCATCTCTCTGGTTCTGAAGAGAACTAAAAAAACTTGAATTTGTTTTGGGTATGGGAATTGTTGGGTAGCGTTTTCTAACCAAGATGATAAACTAGGTTGCAGAGGGGATGAGTGACTAAGGAAGAACTCATTGAAAACCCCCTTGCTTGGTAGAGAGAGAAACGATCTGCTAAATTCCCATGGGAAGAGGAGAGAGATCTCCATCCCTAGTTGTTGCTGAACAAAAGAAAGAGTCTCTCTTAGAGCATCATGACCTGGCTAGGCAGTGGCCAGCGGTAAATCCGTCCAGGAGTTGTTGTGTCTATGGTTAGGAGTAAAATGGCACCCCTTTCAGCAGTTGCATCATTTTTTGGGTCCTAGATAAGTATATTTTTACTAAATCTTTGTACTGTCAAGTTCAGATAAAGTTACAAACGGTGTTTTAAGAGCTGTATAAGTTTAATTCATGACAAAAGTGGCATTAGAAATTTAGGTAAAAGGAAGAGAATGTTTTAGTTGAAGCTCATTTGATTTAATTCCTTATATCTTGTATGTCTATGTTAAAACAATATTTATGGGTGAAATTGTTAAGGCTGATCTACATTTACATCCCATCTTTTGTTTCTATTGAGAACAGACAAATTAACTAGAATCGCTACAGAAATTTAAAAKRRAAAGATAGACTTTYTGCCTAAGGTTGATCATTATCTAAAGGCACTCTGGAGTTTTGTGTTAGAATACTTAGTAAGTAACATATTTCAAAATTGTAGTTGTTCTTTAAAGAGATAGTCCAAATGTTATTAGACATGAAAATGTATTGTAAATGAGGAATTTCCTAAATTTGTTAAATATAAAAGCTCCAAAAACCTCATTTGGAATTTAAAAAACTTTATGCTAATTTTGGGCATTAATAAACAATTATGTTCAACTTGTGTTAAATCTCCTAAGTTTGGGAAGAATCCCCTTAAATTTTGGTGGGCAGTAAATCATGGTAGAAATACCGAAATTTACTATGGAATTAAATATTGGTCTTAGGATCATTTCCTTAAATTTAGTAAGAGTAGTAAAGCACAAGTAATAAGGAAAATAAAATATACTCATTTACCGACAAGAAGGGAGAGATTATAATTATATTTTTGATTTTTAGAATGGAGAAACTTCCTTGGAATATAAACTGGAAATTTATATTTCTCCTTTTCTTATTTTCCTATAAGAGAAAACAATTTCATTTAAATTCTCCATGTAATATACTTGTGCATGGATATAGAAATATATGTATATATGTGTCTATATACATATTATTACTAATATTATTATTATTATCCTAAAAATGGTGGCCAAAGTTCCTGGAGCGTTAAAGGCCTGAGACCAAAAGAATATATTTTATTATTATTTTATTGCCAAGCACACTAGGGAATAACACGTGACCAAATGCTTTAACCATTTCGTGGCCTTCAGAACTTCAGGAGTTCGGAGCTCCGAGGCTTCAGGATGTTTGGGTGATAGGATTCCATGAGCCAAAGTCGTCGAATGCCCGAACCCTTTCTTTCCTTGCACAAGGTTGTAAAGATAAGAAATACAATTAATTAAAATATTTTATTTAATGTGATCAATTAACAGAATTGATTTTAATACACCTTTATTATATATATATATATTATAATCCCAAAATATCTTCTTTGTATTTAAATTACATGGTAATACGAGTGGGTCCCCTCCGGAAATTCGGGACTCAGGGTTATATAATCATGATGAATTGCATGGAAGAGTCGAAGGTGAGGACTTGAATATCCTTCTTTCCTTTCCAATATTGAATTATTTATTGGAGAATTTTAAAATCTGGGTGTAAATTTCAAGGAGTATAATATAATAAATTATATTATATTAAGGTTTATTAAAATGGTTACGCGAGAATGAAGCTAGCTATTTTTAAATATTAAATAATATGGAAATGTGCATAAGTGGGGCTACTTCGGAGCTTCGGGACTCCAGGGCTCCGAGAGATTGGAGTATAAAGAATGTGGTGGAGAGTTGAAGGGGTTGACCTGAAGTTCTCTCTCTCTCCCTCATTTCAAACATTAAATATAATATTGGAGACCTTATAATGCTGGGTGCAATTTCCCAAAAGGTATAATATAATATATATATTTTAAATGAGTTATTATAAAGTACAAATCCTCTTTACCTTTTTAATTTAATATTTAATGTGAAATCATGTGAAGTGTGGACTCATCCGGAGTTCGGGACTCTGGAGCTCTGGGAGTTTGGGAGTCTGGATGTTTGGGGATGATAGAAGGAACAAGAAAAAAGGGCCGAAGGCCCGAACCTACCTCCCCGCATTCCAAAGTTTGCATGAATATTAAACACATTTAAATTAAACAAGGTTATATTGATTTAATTGATTATAATAAATTTTTGATGTGATTTATTTACATCGTGATGTAATATAATTAATATCATATTGCATCATAATATAAACTAAGTGGAACCCTCTTCGAAATTTCGACGTTCGAGAGATTTGGGTATATTCATAATATCGTGATAAGGTATCTTCGTCGAAGTCCGAAGGCTTAGGTATTAATGGATATTAATAATCCTAAGTGCTCCTTTAATATAAATTAATCATATTATAATATAATGTAATATAATTAATAAAAGGACAATTTGTAATACTAATATGAGGTTGAATATAGTTAATCATTTTCCCAGTGTATGTGTGTGTGTGTGTGTGTGTTAAATTACGTGAAAATTTGGCATGGAGTTGCGTGTCTGGGAGGGATTGAATTATATACCTTAATTAAGATTAATCAACTTAAGTATATTATGGAGAAATTAACCTCATTGTGTTATGATATAATTACTCATAATTATCATATGAGTAATTTATTGAGTTAG
Organism: Picea mariana; assembly: GCA_032191745.1. Classification (NCBI taxonomy): domain Eukaryota; kingdom Viridiplantae; phylum Streptophyta; class Pinopsida; order Pinales; family Pinaceae; genus Picea; species Picea mariana. The sequence goes on from JASDQU010424942.1 coordinate 8,034, forward strand.
TGATAAACTACTTCTAATGGGGGAAAAGAGAAAGTAAAACCTCAGTAATTACTGGGCCATGAGTATTTAGGCTAGGCAAAAATTAATTACCAGATAATTAGTTTGTGCAGAATAATTATCCTTAATGAGGTTTAAGTAATTAATTACCAAATAATGGTATTCTATGAAATATAAATTAAGTATTTTAATTAGACCATGGGAGAGGGACAAATGTCATCCTCTAGTCAAGCAAGCCTAAGCACCCTATGGTGACATGGTGAATCGATGTTGACTAAGAACATCATTGTGATGGCACATGTTAATATTCCATGGGTTGACGAGTTGAGTGGAGTCCAATGGATTGGTGAACCTTAGGTGTCGAATGGAACCTAACTATAGTTTGGGAGGTCTTGCATGCATCGAGACTATTCATCGAGAAAGGGATTAGTCCTCGATACCATATTTGTCAGAGGTAAGAAAACAATTTATACCCCATCCCTTAAAAAGGTACTTAGGGGTCGGGTGTGTGACACAATGTTAGATGAAGGGGTTGAAGTTAATAGAATGTTGAATGAGGGTCTAAACTATGATTGGGCCAAGTCGATGGAGGATGCCTTAAAGCCTCTGTATGATAATTGCAAGTTAAGTCATTTGACAACAATCCTTCAAATTTTTAACTTGCGAGTGGTGCATGGTTGGACAAATGAGAGAGTATATGCATTATTGGAATTTTTGAGTCGGTTGTTACCACGTGACTCCACATTTCCAACAAAATGAAGTTAATGTAAAAATCAAATCACTAATATAGGCTTAGGGTATGAAAACATCCACACATGTGTTAATGGTTGTGTATTATTTTGCAAAAATCTTGCAAGTGAGACAAAATGTCCAAAATGTCAAGAAGGGAGGTATAAACTAGGGTTGAAATCAACGGTGGTTCCCATAAAGTTTCTTCTCCACTTTCCGCCAATCCCACGATTACTCTAAATGTATAGGTGCAGATACATTGTTAAACTTCTGCAATGGCATGCCCACAATAAGAGCATTGATGGAAAACAATGGCATGTTCCTGATTCTAAGATGTGGATAAAATTTGATAATAAATGGCTTGTTTTTTCCCAATATCCTCGTAATATAAGGTTGGGTTTGGCTCTAGATGGGGTGAACCCATTCTCTAATCAAAGTACTAAATTGTCAACTTGGATAGTGTTTTTAATAAATTATAACTTGTCTCCATGGTTAGCAACTAAACCATTTTTCCCAATGCTATCATTGATTATAGCAGGAAACAAAAGTGTGACTTCAGATATAATCGATGTTTATTTAGAGCCATTATATGATGAGATAATGGAATTGTGGAAAGGAATTCAAGCAATTCAATTTTTAAGGGATGGTCATTCAATCAAATTCACTTTAAGAGCTTCCTTATTGTTTATGATTCATGATCTTCCTGCATACGACAAATTGACCGGTCTCACTATTCATGGATACCATGGATGTCCTTCTTGAAAATTTAAGGATTTTGTGAGGGACTCAAGAAGTTTGCATAAGTGTGTTTATTGTGTACATCGTGCTTACCTGAAAAAGGATAATCCATATCATTGACTAAAAACACGTTTCAATGGCCAGGAAGAGAATCATGAAGAACCATTGCCAATAATGAGTGAATACATTATTGAGAATGGACATAAAAGAATGTTGTTTATTGAAAGTGGTGGGATTTTTGATAGTAGGGATGATCCATGTAATGAAAGTGGTGTAAAACAATTGTGCATATTTTATAAGTTGCCATACTTTAATGATATAGCCATTAGGCATACTATTGAATTTATGCATACCGAGAAAAATATACCCTATGCTATTATAGAAACTCTTTTTGGTGCTTTTGATACTGTTTCATCACATGAAGACTTTTTACAACTAAAGATTCGTCGAAATCTTTGGGTTGAAAAATATGATGATGAAAAATATAGAAAACCTAGTTCTCCTTATGTTTGGACAAAGGAACATGATCCG
>JASDQU010424947.1:0-10028 GCA_032191745.1 Picea mariana
ATGAGTTTAATGGTTGAACTCTCGATCCTCCTTTATGCGATCCTCCGAGATTTGAAAGTCAACAAAGGTTGACCTTCCCTTCGTACTGCTCGCAACTCGCCCTTTCGCGAGTTGTAGCGTCGAATCTTGGCACCTTCCCTTCACAAACCCTCGAGAAGCGATATTTAATCTTCCTCTCACGTTCTCACTACTCGCGACTTCGTAAGTCCAAGTGTTGATCTCTCATGCCCTTCTCCCATGAATCCCCGAGACACGAGAGGTCGACGGAGCATATACTCCCTTTTCTAGGCGATGCGTGTCCACCCGTTCATCACGCGGGCCCCACCTTGAAGTTTTTCCATGTGTTCTCTCATACTCAGCTCTCGGCACTTCGCTACTCGCGGCTTGGAGCATCCAACCTTTGGACTCCTATCTCACGAACCTCCAAGTTCACGAGATCCCTAGATCTCTGCCACCTATCCTCCTCAGATGGATGGCTCTGATCCTCTCATGGCTTCGCCATTCGCGACTTGGAGCATCCAACCTTTGGACTCCTACCTCGCGAACCTCCAAGTTCACGAGATCCCTGGATCTCTGCCACCTGTACTCCTCGGATGGACGGCTCGGATCCTCTTTTGGCTTCACCATTCACTACTTGGAGCATCCAACCTTTGGACTCTACCTTGCGAACCTTCGAGTTCACGAGCTCCCTGGATCTCTGCCACCTATCCTCCTCGGATGGACGGCTCTAATCCTCTCGTGGCTTCACCATTCGTGACTTGGAGCATCCAAATTTTGGACTCCTACCTCGTGAACCTCCGAGTTCACGAGTTCCCTGGATCTCTGCCACCTGTCCTCCTCAGATGGATGGCTCGGATCCTCTCGTGGCTTCACCATTCGCGACTTGGAGCATCCAACTTTTAGACTCCTACCACGTGAACCTCCAAGTTCACAAGTTCCCTGGATCTCTGCCACCTGTCCTCCTCGGATGGACGGCTCGGATCCTTTTGCCCCTATTCACGAGGCTTAACCCTCATCTATCTCCCTATAGATCTAACGACTATCGAGTTTCCTATCTAAGATCTGACGATTCCAATCGGTCCCGATGCCGCGCCCTTTTTCTACTTCTCTTTGGACGTGGAAAAACCAACGGTCCAGATGTTCTCATGGAACCTGGGGGTCTACGATTCAGATTTCCTCGCTATTCACAAAGATAGAGGAGAAAGGGTTAAGGAAATTAACGCTCTCGTTTATTCCTTCGATTTAACGGTCATGAATGACCGTAGATCCCCTGACAGGATCTCATCCGTTGAGCGATACTTATCCCTATGCTGCTACTTCAGGATTTTAAGAGGGTCGTTCCTCTTCATACAGGGTTGTTGAGACTTTTCACATTCAAGTCCTTTTTCCAGGATTCTTGGTAAACCTTTCCAAGGAGGGAATCTCTGTGAAGAGGTCTATCCCGGGCATTCCTGGAGACAGATCAGGGGAAACAAATTCCCGAGAGTGGACTGGAAGTCGGACTTGGTTCAACTTATGCATAATTAGATTCATTTATCAACATAAGCCATACGTAGTTTTTCTGTTATAAGCATATACAACTACCAATACTGATCAAAATACCACACAGGCCTTCTTATAATGAAAACATTCACATTTTCACAGCTTATGAGCATAATTATCAGAGTACATATTTTTCCAGATGCCAGAGGCAAAACACTTATCAGAAATAACACTAGGTTTACACAACTGCTGAGAGGGGTGCTCGTTTCCACCCAACCGTAGGCGTAGCGACTCCCAGCGGATTTACCACTACCCACCCCCGAGATGAGACCACGATGCTGTCAAGACTGTGTCTCTCCATCTGCCAGTGACCAGGAGCGAAGGTTGCAATCCTTCCTCTCTGCTATCACTCACTCTGCGTAAAAAATAGCCAGAGTTCCCCTCGCGTCCCCCTTTCAATCGTCTTTGCCATACACCTTATCCTCTCGCGAGGTTGCGTGTGGCACGATTATCCTTGTGCCGATCAGGACTAACGGCTCCATGGATGGGCGGTTCACCATCCCATCCCTCATCAAGCCATCCGCCTACCAGCCTGCGAGGCATTGAATTTCAGGGCCAGTGAGCCACTTTTGGTTCTCCGGACCAGTGGAGTCCAAATACGGTATTTAATTCTCGGTGGAAGTTAACGCTACCTTTTTAGGTGCCTTCCACTGCCATCGTGGTCTCTTTTTTTGCACATCCCCTCATCAGCAGTCCTGCAATAAATTCATAATGTTATTCACATTCATTGACCTCTTCCTCAAGGTCCATTTACATCACATATTCACATTTATGAGTTTTCCATAGTTCTTGGCCAGTCCAGTTATATTTACAAGTTGGGGGAAACAGGGTGTTACACACCCCCTTATCAACAGCCATACCCTGTTGCTATACCTCCACCCATCAGTGGACCACCACCGACACCTCCCATACATCCACATATTCCCATAAACAATGGTACTCCCTCAACATCAGCTTATAGTACTAGTGAAAGCACTACACCTTCCTATGTACCTTATGGATCGGTACCACCACAGAATCCGTACTTCCCATTTCCTAGTCCTCCACAACCCATGGATCCCCCACATCCTCATGCGGAGGTAAATTTTTTTCAACCCTCTTCTGCTCAACAATACCAAAGTTTTGAACAGTTGAATACAGCCAACCCAACTCATCCATCGAACAATGCCAAGAAGAAAGGAAGGAACAACAATAACAACAACCCAGATCAAGGCGGGAATCAACCCCCACAACAGCAACCAACTGGGAGGAACCAGAACCAAGGGAACCAAAACCCCCAAGGGGGAAATAATAATAAATGACAAGGGTGAAATAATGTTAAAACCATCTTCCCTTTTTCCCTTTGTGGTGAATTCGTCCATTACACTCATCATTGCCCCCAGATCGTTGATTTCAAATGGTTGAAAGACTCTGGTAGTCTTCCCCATTCTCCTGCACAACCTGCTCCCCAGCAGGCACCACAAAAATACATGAAACAACCCCCTCCTGTTGTGCTACAAAATCCTATTCCACATCAAAGTGTGATAAACACCCAACAGGACACACAACATCCCCCACCTCAGGTGGAACAATACCTCAACCCCAACAATCCAGCAGAGTGTACAATTCTCCTCACCAGTGAGGAAGAAATCCTTCTGCAAATGCGTAATCGTCAGTATCGTGCCCCCGCTGAGTCTACTCCCATCTCTCCAGAGACAAACCCTACACCGACAGGACCCCCGTTGGTGATCCCTCGCCCTTCCGCCGAACCACTGCTACACATCCCTCGCATCCCATTGTGCAGGAATGTCCATAACCCACAGGCTATGGAAGCTCATAACTATAGTTTGGTAGATGACTTAGCACAATCCCTAGCTGCCATGTCAGTCTTGGAAGTCCTTCAGAATTTTCCTACTCAACAGAAATCACTACTTTCCACTTTGGGGGCAGTTGACCCTACAGATACTCGACTCATCACCTTTGATCTTGACAGCGGAGAACCTCGTCTTCCCGCCTTGATCACTTTTCAAATACCAGTGAAAATACGGAACATCACAGTTCATTGGCGTATCATCGATGAAGGTGCATCTACATGCATTATGTCCAAAACAGTATGGCAAAAACTTGGTTTCCTGGAACGCATACCCTCTGCCATCACATTACGATCTTATGACGGACGACCATCGTCTCCTAAAGGGCTCTTCCAAAATGTCCCCGTCGAACTCGAGGCAAGATTCTTCTCATCGATATCGAAGTTATCGACGCCCCTCTCAATTATAATATCTTGTTCGATCGTAGCTACATGTACGCTATGAAGGCAGTGGCATCTTTCATCTTTTGGACAATGATGTTCCCCCATAATGGGAAGATCGTGACCATAGACCAAGTCTCACATTATGAGCCTAACCCATCTGCCAACATCAATAACATCCTTCCTCTCATCCACACAAACCAAGACACATATCCACTCATCAATATGGGTCCTGGGATTTTTAAAGATCCATCCTTGTTAGGGACGTACCATGGAGCACCACCGCTCCTTCATCCTGCTAATCAAGTGTGTGTCATATCATCTAACAAAACTCGCACAGAGGATACCCTTCCTCCTACAGAGGCTTCTATCATACCTGACGTCCCACTCGTCACAGTACCCCCCCCTCAAGAACCTCCTGGACACTCATCGACCACACCAGTCCACGATTCCACCTCTCCCCAAGGAGATAGTCCAATTCGGGAGACAGGTCCCCAACCCCTCACTCAAATTCCCTTCTTTTACCCTCCACTAGGTATCGAATATTTTCAGGTAGCCACAACACTCACACTACCTAATATGGTGTTAGCAATCCCAGTTTGGTATTTACACCCACCCGAGATGGTCCCTCGACCATCCCTTCCCCCTCAGGAAGGAATCCCCATGACGATTCCCATCCTTACCCCCACCACCCCACCACTCACTAACCCCCCTACTACAGTTGGGGCAGGCGAAAGAAGAAGGAACCCACCGCTCCACTTCCTCCACACATCCCACCACCTTGCACACTATGTGAGAAAGAGGGCCACCNCGGAATTTGATCCCCCTCAATCAAACTCCCACAACACCCGCCACTACTGCTAATCCCACCACTACCACCCACCCTTCCAGTACTAAAGGATTGAGGACCAAATATGCTTGTGCTATATGTTCATAGTATGGCCATTATACCCATCATTGCCCAGCACTACCACACTTTCGACAGACATTAGCCGCCGTACGCCAGAACTTCCAAAACAACCCCAGTCCTGCTACGTCCTCCTCAACAAATATCACTGACATTCATTATGTCACCACTTAAGTCAATGAACGTATGAGATGCCCTTTCTCTCTCTGCAATTCATTAGCTCATTTTACATACCAATGTCCTATGATCCTAGAATACAGGCAACGTCAATTGGCCCTGATTCACCGACCTGCAGAGGCGATAATTGACATTACCTCATCACTAGACGATCTTCATGTTATTTCTCTCAAGCCCGAGGCACTCCCAACACCTCCATGGTTCTTAGATGATGTATCTAAGGACTTACCCTGCAACCCCCCCAACTCTCCCACCCATTCCCCTACGGACACTCTCCACCCAACCACCACGGGTACCCTCAGTACTTCACTATATGATTTATGTCGAGTGAACCCTCACCATCCCCTAACCATGTTCCCCCTGCTTCTTCACCAGGGGGCAACCACACAACCACTATCATCGAGATCACTCTTCATGACCCCTTGTGTTCCCGGCATTTCCAATGCGACGAGGAAATACTCGAAGAGCTAAATCACCCAGACTCTCCCTGGGATGCGCTACACCATCGCGCACTCTTCTCTCCACAGGAAGCCTCCATGCATCCTAACCAAAACCCCATTTACGTGATCAAAACCAAGGATTTTATCCCATCAGGGCCTATCAATTGGTTCAATAATCCCATTCCTGCTCCTGATTCATTTGAATAAGGCAACATGGCCAACATTTCCCCCACCATCAAAATCGACATTTCCATTAAAAATGGCATCGTTGAAGAAATCATCATTGGAGCTGCTTGCACTCCTTAGGAAATTGACGCATATAAAGCCCTCTTCCAGGAATATAGGGATATTTTCGCCTGGTCATACACAGAAATTCCTGGCCTTGATCCCTCTATTGTCGAACATCGCATCGACACCTAGCCGGACATCACACCAGTTCACCAAAAACAGTGACCACTACACCCATCCAAATCCGCGGCTATCAAAGCCAAAATTGACAAATTACGTGTTGTCGGGTTTATTTACCCCATCGCTTATACCTCATGGGTTTCCAACCCTATACCCGTTGACAAAAAATAGGGCACTATCCGTGTTTGCACAGACTTTCGCGATCTCAATAACGCATGTCCCAAAGACAACTTTCCAATGCCTTTCATCGATCAAATTATCGATGACTGCGTCGGCCACGAGGCTCTCTCCTTTATGGATGGATTCTTTGGCTATAATCAAATTCAAATCCACCCAGCCGATCAGTATAAAACCGCATTCGCTTCCCCATGGGGTACTTTTTCATATCGTGTCATGCCTTTCGGCTTAAAGAATGCCGGCGCAACTTTCCAACGGGCTATGACATACATCTTTCACGATCTAGCCAATATCATCCTCACCTACTTGGATGACCTCACAGCTTGATCCAAGAAATGTGCCCAGCATCTCGATGATTTACGAATCATCTTTCAATGGTGTCGTCAATACAACATCTGCTTGAATCCTCTCAAGTGCGTGTTCTGTTTCACCACAGGGAACCTCCTCGGTTTTATTGTTTCTCAAAGTGGTATTACCGTGGAACCCCTCAAAGTACAAGCTATCACCAAAATTCCACCTCCCCGGAATTTACGACAACTTCAGAGTCTACAGGGCAAAGCTAACTTTCTTAGACACTGTGTCTCATATTACGCCATACACACACACGGTTTCCTTCGTTTACTACATCACGACATCCCCTTTCACTGGGACAACCACGCCCAACAGTCATTTGACGATCTTAAAGTAGCACTTTCAAATGCACCTTTAATTAGTGCACCTGACTATAATCGTGACCATATCCTCTACGTATCAGCATTAGTTGTATCAGTAATCGACGTCCTCATCCATCTCGGAGATGAAAATCATGAACACGTCATTTATTACATTAGTAAAAACCTCTCAGGGCCACCCTTGAAGTATAAACACGAAGAGAAACTTGCTCTTGCAGTTCTCCTCGCAGTCCAGAAACTGTGCCATTATATTCTACTTCGCACCACAAAGGTCGTCACAGATTCCAACCCTATGCAGTACTTGCTCAGCCACCGGCAAGTTAACGGAAAATTCACTCGATGGATCGTTATCCTTCAGGAGTATGAACTCAAGTTCTCAACACCTAAGAGTAAGAATTCCCTCATTCTCGCCGAACTTGTCACGGCCCTCCCCTCTGACACCACCAGCGCCCCCGTCAACACAGACTTTCCTGATGAACATCTCTTTTACATCACTTCGAATGATCCTTGGTACAGCAACCTCCTCGTCTACCTTCAAACTCAAAAGTTTGATAACCACCTTTCACGAGATTATCATCGACGTATTCGCCATCAGGCCCCCTGCTACCTTCTCATCGGAGACATCCTATACCAGCAGGGCGTCGACACCATTCTTCATCAATGCCTGACTATTGATGAGGCCGACAGAGTCTTAAACGACTGCCACAGCGATGCATGTGGGGGCCATCTTTCGGGTATATTCACTGCTCAAAATATTATCCAAGCCGGTTACTTTTGGCCTACCTTATTTCATGATTGCATTCATGCCATGAAATGATGTGAGCAATGTCAGCTCTACGCCAACAAAGCCCACACTCTCCCCGATCTTCTTCACCCTATCATTATTGCCAGCCCTTTTTGTAAATGGGGCATCGACTTTATGACTTGTAATCCCCCCTCCAGCAATGGTCACAAATACATCGTTGTCGTCGTTGATTACTTCACCAAATGGGCTGAAGCTATGCCCACTTTCAACAACATCGCTGACACTGCAGCGCGTTTCTTCTTTAACCACGTCATATCCCGCTTTGGAGAACCCCTCCAACTCATTTCTGATCATGGAAAACACTTCAAGAATGAGATCTTCATCGAACTCTCATCTCGGTTAGGATTCTCTCACGAGTTTGCCTCACCATATTACACTCAGTCTAACGGACAGGTTGAGGCAGTTAACAAAGTCCTCAAGACCATGTTACAGTGCATGGTTAATAAACATAAAACCAATTGGCATCATATGTTATTTTCTGCACTATGGGATTACCGAACGGCTGTGAAGACCACTACTGGTTTCACACCATTTTATTTAGTCCATGGGGTCGAGGCAACTCTTCCCATCGAGTGCGAAATTCCCACCTTACGCACCACAATTGAGCTATTACCTGACACTGCTCCAATGGAGCAGTGCTTTCTGAACTTGGAGTCTCTGGATGAAGATCGTCGATCTTCCTTATAGAACAACGAGGTAGCTAAAAAATGATCCAAGGCTATCTTTGATCACCATGTCAACCTTCGCTCATTCTGCGAAGGTGACCTCATCCTGGCTTATGATATCGCTCATGATACCTTTGGCCACGGAAAATTCAAATCACTCTGGCATGGCCCATACATCATTCAACATTGCCTCACCAAAGGTGCATACATCCTGGCCTCCCCCGAAGGCCTCTCTCTCAAAGAACCCGTCAACGGGTTGTACTTAAAAAAAAATTACGCTTAAACGTAGTCATTCGACTTTAGGTTTCTTTTCTTTTCTAGCATTTTTAATCTTTTTCTCCTTCCCTCATGTCTAAACTATCCTTTGTGCTCTTGACAGATGCTTCCTCCACCAGCCTACCATATCATTTATGCCGACGGCACCAGCCATTGGACACAAAATCTCGCTTCGGCTGCTTGGGCTCTCTACACCCCCTCACATGAAATGCTCCATTCGAGTGGCATATGTTTGGGGTCAGCAACCAACAACCAAGCCAAATACACTGCTATCATTGGCCTCCTGTCCGACGCCCAACATCATCATATTCGTCACCTTAGCATCTTCCTCGAATCTCAACTAGTCGTTCTCCAGCTCAACAATGTGTACCGCGTCCGTGATCCTTGCCTCTTTTGCAAATACCTGCAGGTTAGGATTTTAACTCGACATTTTGATTCCATTACATTTACACATATTCCAAGACAATTGAATCAAATCACAGATAACCTAGCTAATATTGTGATAGACTAGCATATATCACATCAAGCTACCTCTACACATACGTAAACATATCACAATCCTGTCACAGCATATACATAGAATAGACATCAACAAACCATTAACCAAAAACATGTAAACACCACATAGATCTCAAAAAATATACTCATGTATATATATAGGTCCCCAGTGCCATCTGACTATTTACATACAAAAAATACACGTAACCGTAGGCCAATGCAGCACCTCGGTACAAAGTGGGCTCACCAGCCTATATACAAAAAAATACATATGTACATCAAAGCACCACTCACGGTGCCTCTAAAGCACCACCACCTACCCCTCCCTCAAGTGGTGGCGGCCCACCACTACATGCCTCACGAGGTGGTGGCACACCCCCTACAGGCCCCTCCTGCCCTGGTGGCAGTCGTCCACTCATCATCACCGCAACCACTGCTGCTCATCGCATGATGGCCCGCCATGGCGGCGGAACCCCCACACACTACTCCAAGAATGTCTCGTCCTGGATGCAAGACCATAGGCCCTCAGGCACGTCCTGTAATATCGTCTCCAGTCGATGACGTATGTCCTCATAATCAGCTTTGGCCACCACCGGAGGAGCATGTGATGGCCCAACTCCTGGGTCATCAAACCGACACCTCCTCTCCACCCTCTCTGGCTCAGCCGATCGCACCGCGGCCTCATCCCACCTGCATCTCTCTCCCCGCGGCGGTCTCTTCGGTGCTCTCTGCAGCTCCACCTCGCGCCTGCGAGGTGCCACATCTTCACACACAAACAAACAACAGCTAGTATCAACATCTATATCATATACATATGGACTGCGATCTCAAAAACAAAATCACAAAAATATACACATAAACATCAAACATACCTCGATGATCAAAAACCTCTCCTGGAGGTAGCACCATGTCCAGATCATCCCGGAAGTCCACCCCGGCATAGGGGTAACGCAAAATCACCTGCGGCATCTGCCGCCATACCTGTGTCGCCTTTGTCGAAAAGAAGTGGCCACCTTCACCACCACCGTGGCAAAGCAACACCGTCGACCACCGCCTCAACTGTGGCTCTTGCGCCCCAGGCGCACCTAATAGAATCCTCGGGTGCAGCATGTTAGAAAAATAGGACCGCGGAGCAATAAAATAAAACAAATGCAGAAACAAAACATAGAAGACACACAATACAAGAGAGACACAGATTTATGTGGTTCACCCAGTGTAGGCTACGTCCACCA
>JASDQU010424954.1:0-10028 GCA_032191745.1 Picea mariana
GGAAACGAACGGATCCCTGATCCGGGAATAATCGTGGAATCAATTAAAAACGTATTTCACAACTTCGTGACACGTAGTGTCACGAAGTGTGTAGGATGAAGAACAATCGATCCAGGTTGATCATTATACTCTCGAGCACTCTGTGGCGACGGCTCCAGCTGGCCTGTGAACCTTCATGCTCTTCATTCGAACCATAACGCACATCATCATGCACAGCTCTCGAACGGCTCCATTGGTACTCCCACGATGCGAGTTGGTACCTGGTACCGGCATCCTGTTCCAAGAATAGAAATGGTACCTAATCCAAGTGATATTAGTCCAATTATCAATTTAAAGTATTAAAATGCATAATAATAGCTTGAATTTCAAAGATACCTTAGGTGACCCCTTTGGATGGTAAAGGGATGTTGATTATGTCAAAATGAGGTCAAAAAAAGGGTGGTACTGGCATATAGTTGGAGGTCTGCGGTATATAGTATAGGCAAAGAACATGGTCAAAACCGGGGACCAACAAGGATTTGAGTTCATATTGAAGAGAAAACTCTAAGTAACTCAGATGTGATATGCAGGTTGTAGTACAGACTGGCCGCGTACATACGCGAGTTGTACTACTGGTAGGGAGCGTACATACATGTGCTGCACTATCGACAGGTCACGTACCTGTTGAAAGATAAATATCTGTTGAGGATTGTTGCCTCATCTCAGTTGGTGCTGAGGGTGTAAGCTGAGTCTTGCATTATAGAGCTGGAGCTCTTGTAGAGTTGTACTCTATCCAGTTGTTGCCGATAAACCCAAGGATTGTAGTCCGTAATAAAAAAAAAATTGTACATACATCTTGTGTTCTTTGTGGTGATGATTTATTGATGATATGTTGCTAATGTATGTTCACATTTAAATGGTTATAAATGACAGTAATACGTAATGATTAAATGGTGATTTCTAACTAATGAGTTTTGTGAAAGGGAAGTTTTGGGAAAAAGAGCCCTACAGTGTTCACCCCCCCCTCTCAGTGTAGTCGGTGTGTCCAAAAATTGGTATCAGAGTGGGCCTTCACTATAAACCTTAACAAGCTTGGAGGATATCTATGGACACACAAATGGATGATGAAGTTCCAATCCTTGATGAGGAAAACTATTCTACTTGGAGAATAGAAATGAGAGTGCATTTGAAAGAGATTGGAGAAGGTATTTGGAAGGCAACCATTGGTGGATCAGTTTCTTTGAGGAACAAGTCAAAGTTTGCAGCTCAAAGGGAAGGAAAGAAGAATGATGCATTGGCTCTCAAGACCATTCTTAGTGGACTCTCAATCCATATCAAAGAGAGCATGGGACAATGCACTTCCGCCAAGGATCTATGGCTAAAGATAGAGGAGACATATCAAAGCAAGAAGAAAAATATTGAAGACAACTCCATCAAGACAAATGAAGGTAAATAATCTCCAAAAAATCTTGATTGCATTATTTCTAAATATGATGATGTTGGCAAAAAGGAAGATCTTGAAGACAATTCAAATGAAGGCAAAGAATCATGTGATGATATTGGAAAAGAGGAAGATCTTGAAGACATTTCAAATGAAGGTAAAGAATCTCTACAAGCCCTTGATTGCGATAATTCAAAATGTGATGATGTTGAATTTTTCTCTACAAGTGAAGAAGAAAATCTAGAAGTAGTTTGGATATAATCAATTGATTATTATCCCATGGAAGAAGTAGAAGAAAAACTGTCAGATCTTAAAGAGAAAGTTGAAATAAGTATATACGAATATAGCAATGACCACTATTATATAGACTATAGCTATCTTTCAGATAACACTAAAACGTTTCTTAAGAAGAGTCAAAGGCACGTCTTGAAGTTAAAGGAAATGCTCAAAGAACAAGAAGAGAGTAATAAGACTCAATTAGAAGAAAAGGAAGAAGAGATCACAAGACTAAAGAATGAAAAAGAATATAAGAAGGTAGATGATGAGATTAGCAAAAGTATTGAAATTATTGTCGATCTCAAGACCCAAATTGAAGAAGCCAAAAGGGTAGAGGAACTATTGAAGTGTCAAGTAAATGAAAAGGAAGAGTCATGTCATAAGCTAGAGGCTGAAGTTGTTGATATTAGAAATAAAGTAGAGAAGTCAAACAAATTCTTGAATAGCTCAACAATCTTGAATGAGATCTTGGAAAGTCAAAGATCACCAAATGATAAATCAGGGCTTGGATATAAGATAAAAGCTACACATGTTGAAGGAAGCACCTCAAAGAAGCATGAGCTAAGTCCCTCATTCTCGAAGGATGAAGACAATGTTGAAAATCAACCATCTACACAAGACAAAGAAAATTTCAAAAGATCAAAGCAAGGAAGACATCAAGAAGCCATCTTTACACCTCAAAAGGGGTGGACACCAAAGCAAAGGTATGAAAGTGTTTTTCATGGTCAAAGTTATTCATGTAATGAATATGGTCACAAAGATTTGGAATGCAGATATTATGCAAGGAGAAATAATGGAATATTTCATAACACCATAAGGTGTTGGATATGTGATCAAGTAGGACACATTGTTGTTCACTGCCACAACATGAGATGCTACAATTGTAGTGGATTTGGCCACAAATCCTAGGATTGCTGGAACACAAGAAGAAAGTCCATGATGAGGACTTCATATAGCATGACTAGAAAAAGGAATGGAGTAAGGAAGGGAGACATATTTGAAAAGATGGAAGCTCAGAGCTCAAGTTCTAAGAAGCAGGGACACCTTTAGAAGTGGGTGAATAAGATTGAACAACCAGAGCATAATGGAAGCCTTGAGGGAAGCTCAAGTGTGTAATTTACTGAAGCATACACAGGTGATAGTGGTAATAGTCACATACATATGCAGGCTGAACTTGAATAGGCCACGTACATATGCGAGCTGTCTGTGCAGCAGACCACATGTATGTGGTAAAACCTAGGTAAAGAGGACTTTGCACATGGGTTGCAACTTGATGTGATGGTATAACTCTGTGTTACAGGGTTTGACATAGTTTGTTGCAGGTTTTGACATTGTTTGCTGCAGGTTTTCATGATTACATATTGGATTATGTAATGTAATGATATAAAATGAAAGGCTATCTTGGATGCATGGAACTAACCCATGAGTATGGATTGAGTCTTTTTCTATTGAAAGACAATGCTGGTTATGACAGTGAAGTTATGGCACCTTGGTTATGTGATATATCTTGATGATGCTAGCTAGATATGTCATTGATCTATTGAAGCACACTACTAGTACATGTATTGTTGGATGCCTAGTATTTGCTGTAGTGAATGGAGGATTGAGGCTGAACTGTTGGGGTACATGGCTGGTACATATTTGAGTTTCATTGACTTATCTTATGATGTATTATTAGAAGCATATTTTATGCATGCATTTGGCATATGGTTGGTCTACATCTTGGAACATGTAGTTGGTAAGTTGATGAGGTGATCATGTTGTACATCATTGATGAGCTTGATCTATGGTTGATGCATGATTGTTACACTTCTATCACATTGAGGCACCTACTATAAGTTTGATTGGCATATGTTTTATGGATTTGGCATACATGCATTGGTGCATGGCTGATGTACTTTCTTGGTACAAATGGTGATGTACATGTTTGGTACACTCATAGATGGTATATGTTTGGATGATAGTACTTGGCTAAAAGTACACCATTGGTAGATGCACATGGTTGGCATATTGGTAGATGCACATGGTTGGCATGTTGATGGAGGCATATGATTGGTACACCATTGGCACATGTTTTTTATGGTTGATGCATTCCATTGATGATGACACATTGTATGGTGTTGATGTACATGGGTGTTGTGCATGGTGGGAACACAATTTGGTACATGATGTACTTGGTTGAGGTTTTATTCATGATTCTCTATCTCATTGTTGACATATCTTTTGTTTCATGGTATGGCATGAGTTTTGATGCATGGAAAAGTCCAAGGATCGTCATAGAAAGAGCGATTGTTCTATGATCCGGTTGAGTAGTGGCATTTGCAGCAGAAGCATATTGTAGTGGTAGCATATTGTTCATATTGCAGAGAATATAGGGGGAGACATACCCATAGGGGGAGTCATTCTTCTTCCCATGATTCTAGGAGGAAAGAGCCCTATATTTGGAGAAAAAGCACAGAGGCATAATTCTAGGGGGAGAAATGATAACAGGGGGAGCATCAACGATATATCTTCAACATTACATCAGAGTGATATCCCTTGTTCAAAAAGGAGAGATATTATTCAAAGGAAGATCAATGACATTTAGATAGGGGGAGCATCCCCAAGGAGAGTTCAAGCAGGGGGAGCAACCCCAAGAGAAGAATGACCCTTTTCCATTGATGTCAAAGGGGGAGATATAGTCACATTGATGTGATTGATGACTATTGATGTAGATCATGCCTTGTCTACATGTTGACATCAATGTTGATATTGCCATCAATGCAAAAGGGGGAGATTAATGGATCATGTTGTCATTGATGCCAAAGGTTTAATTAATTGATGTCAAGTGATTGATTGATGTCAAGGGATTTATTGATGCCAACAGATTGATTGATTGATGTATTTTCCTTGATGTGAATGGATAAATGACAAGTGGAATCATAGTCATTGATATGATGCATAGTTGGGTTGATGTAAATATGAGTCATTATTGTCTTATCATGATTGATAAGGAGTACAAATGGATGAAATCCAAAGTGGTCCCCTTATGGTGAAAATCCTCACGGGAAGATGCTTTGTGGTTGAGCTATCCTTGAAGTATGGTGAAGAGAACCCATGATTATATGTGAAATAATGAGATGATTATCAATGAATTTGTTAGTGAAACTATCCTACATGGATAGTGCTTGTCATGCCATTTCCGGTGGTATGTGGAATGTCACATAACTCCTCATGGTTTGAGAGTTATGGCCCTACGAAGATGAAGGACCCTCATATGTTGGCTTGAAGCCCCAAGAGGTCAAAGAAGTCAAAGTGCTTGAAAATAAGAAATTATTATTTAAATAGTAAAGAAAAGTGACAAAGTCAAGGAGGATTATTTAAATAATAAAGTGAGGTGACTAAGTCGAGGAATATTTAAATGATAAAGAAATGGAGAAATTTCTAATTATGGAAAGTGGTTAAACCTAAAAATGAGGAAAATAGTTTAAGTGACCTAGAAATGGGTAAAGTGACCTAGAAGTGGGATAAGTGACCTAGAAGATGCTTCTAAGGAAGCTACTTGAAAAGTATAAATAAGAGGCAAGGGTCTCTTGTGAAAATGCATCTCTCATGTAATCTCTTGAGCAAGTATTGAAGATCTATTCTGAGAGAGAGGATATATGGAGGATCTCATGGATGCATCAAAGTTTTGGTAAGTTTGAGATCATGATGACAAAAGTGTCGAAAGTTCAGAAACCCTAGTTTCTGAGGTATAAGCAGGCTGTAGTGAGCGAGGGTGCGTACATACACGGGCTGAATAAGGACATGCACATACATTGGATGAAGTCATGAAGACTTGTGTGTGAGCTGGTGCCTGGCTCTTGAATACTAAAGCAGGTTCCAGATTTGCATTCTATGGGCTCAGATCTGCCATAAAAAACTCTGGTATGGTTACATTGTTGTCTTGATGGATACTCTTGCTAGTTTTGTAGTGAATGCTTAAGGAATTCTTGGTATGGATGTTGTGATATGGTTTGTGTTGGTTGATGGAGTAAGCATCACTCTTATGATTCAATACTGATATGATTGCTATAGTATACTGGTTTCTTATACATGATTGAGTAGCATTCATATTGTATGGTTGAGAAGCATGAGTAAGTTGTTGGAGAGCTTGGATGTGTTATGATTGGTTATGGATCAGATTGGACAGTGAAAGACAGAAGAGAATGTGATTGAAGGTTGCAGAGGATCTGAGTTCATATTGAAGAGAAAACCCTAAGTAACTTAGATGTGATATGCAGGCTGTAGTACAGACTGGCCACATACATACGTGAGCTGTACTACTGGTAGGGCATGTACATACACGTGATGCACTATCGACATGTTGCGTACTTGTTGACAGATTGATATTTGTTGAGGATTGTTGCCTCATCTCAGTTGGTGCTGAGGGTGTAAGCTGAGTCTTGCATTATAGAGCTAGTGCTCTTGTAGAGTTGTACTCTATTCAGTTGTTGTTGATAAAACCAAGGATTGTAGTCCATAATAAAAAGAAAATTGTACATACATCTTGGGTTCTTTGTGTTCCTTGTGGTGATGGTTTATTCATGATATGTTGCTGATGTATGTTCACATTTAACTAGTTATAAATGACAACAATAAGTAATGAGGAAATGGTGATTGCTAACTAATGAGTTTTGTGAAAGGGAAGTTTTGGGAAAAAGAGCCCTACACTGTTCACCCCCCCTCTCAGTGTAGTTGGTGTGTCCAACAAGCTAAAAGTGATGTATATTTCAATGCTATATTCCTAATGTGAAGGTCGATTTTCCAAAGAATTTTGTAGGCTAGGTATGTGTAACAACACTTGAGAATTTTGTAAGCTAGGTACATGTAAAATCACTTTTTGCAAACTACCAACACCTTGAAGTAGGTATTAACAAAGCCATTTTTTGAAAAAAACAAATGTTTTAAGAGTATACCAATGGGTGGCCAAAACATGCAAAATATTAGAGTTTAGAGGGCCCACCAACTCTAAAGAGACGTATTAAAATGTGACTTGACCTCCATGGTTGTTGAAGACAACAATGGCTATATGTTTTATATATAAAAAAGAAACAATTATAATAGTGTCAATTCTCTCATGATGGACATGCTCGGGTTTTTAGGCCACACAATAAATCCACAATGTAAAACAATGATCTCCATTATGTGTGCATTAATACATATTGTTGGAAAACAATATTTGCTTATCTCAAGTGCTTTTTTAAACTGTGTTGATGTCATCACAAGCTGTGATCAAATTTGAAGGGTTAACTTAATTTGAACTTGAAGGGTATATATCAATTCAACCCTTCCATGATGAAAAGTCAAAAAGTAGTTGCACTTTAATATAAGAGCAAAATAGGGACACACTTAGAAAAAATATTCGAAATAAAATATTGCCCTTCCAATTATTTAAAATGTTAAAATTTAACGAACAACCAGATAGATAAGTTGAAATTTCAATACAAAGTAATAATAAGCATACGTTGTAATTTCAAATATAACCTTTTGATGGGTTATAAATTCATTAATAATAACAAAAATTCATAACCATTGAGCCACATTTCTTTGGAGGAATTTCAAAGTGTTAAAAATGAAAATATAAAACTTTAGACACAATCACAAAATCAATCATTTTTGTAAACACCCATACAAGAGAGGATATAATGTATGTATCCATATGATGCTCGAGCACTACATCTTATATTCATATCTTGAACATACCTCAATATTTCTTAACCATGGGAGTCGTATTCATTCTAGATCTCACTATAAACGAAGAAGTTGTAGTATATCTTGAGGCCTTAATTGAAGGGTGATAATTCTATCAAAATACTATAAAAGCAATGAAGAGACCCTACTTGAGTTATAGGCCTCTAAGAACATGACAATCTAGCATGATTACATCCATTGCTTATTATTTAGGTTAAGATGTTTATGATTTGGAGCTTCCCAAGATCCATGAAAACATGAAACTAAAGGAAATTACTCATCAAGACCACAAAGTATGTTATTTTTATTGAGGATATTGATTGTTTACTTTATCTTTCAAACCATGTGAAAATGCATGAAAGAGTAAGACGTTAGAGAAAAATCCCTAATGCATAAGTTTGATTATAATAAAAATTATGTTACCTTCTCCCTAGCTTTCTTAAGAATCTTTCCCAACATAAAAAATGTTGCTCCAAGCATTAATTCTATAAAGGATACATATCCTCAATCTTGGGATTGGATGAGGGAGGGGGAAATAAATCTATGGCTCATTCTCAAAATAATTGTAAAGTATGGTCACACCGATGTCATTGTTGCTAGAAACAAGAAGAAGAAAGTGAAAGAGTGTGATCGATAAAGATGTATGGAATCATAAAAAAGGGAATGATCATTTTCAAGAACAAAGGAGTGAGGATTTGATGATGCTATAAATTGAATGGACATAATCACAATTCTCATTGTTGTAATCCATATTTAGGTTTTGTGATGTTGACAAGGTTCATTTTGTATAATTTCATACCTAAACTTAACCAAGAACATACAAGTTAGATATATTTCATCAAGCTTAATAGAGTTTTTAATCCCAAACATAATCATTAAATAGTTTTATGTGAAACAAAGAAAAACTATGCATTATCTTTATGATGAGCTTGACCAAACTAGTACAAGATTGGTGGATTGTTGATAGATTTACATTTAATTATTAATTATGTGTTTTGTTTCCATTATCTATTGTATTAGTGGGGATGACATTAATTACATACTAAGTGGTTGGGAGGCCCGCCAATGTGATAAAATAATAATCGTATTAGATATCAAATCTATAAGCATGTCATGAATTTAACAGGTAAACACATAGCATTATGAATGCAATAAAATAAATATGAATCAACATGTTCGATGCTATTAGTGAGATGGAATACATGAACATGAAAAAAGAGAAATTCCCTATTTCCCTAGGTTTGTTTGATGTCTATTGTTTGCTCGTCAAAATCGACATTTAGCAACTCACTTGTAATTAATCTTAATAATAAGCTCCCAATGTCATTACAATTTACATCCATAACCTATGAAAAATTGTTTTGGTTTTTAATAGAGCCAAGAGTGGAGGAAAATATAACAAAGGAAATGGCATTATGGTGAGTGTCAGAGGCAAAAATAATAAAGGAAATGGCATTGTGGTAAGTGCGGGATTAAAAAACATGAAGTATGTAAACTAAATGCGATGTCAATTCCAATATTGACAATAATCAATAATGCTAGTAACACATGAATCCAAGTGGGGATTCACAAAGACAAGGTGTTTTTTGGGAAACTTTCATTAAGTGACACATAAAATAATTCATACACCAATACGATGGTGGGATATTTATCTAGGTGTGAGCTATGTGATGGATTTAATGTTGTGGAAAGGTACATTGTATTAGGGAATATATAAGAGACAACTTAGGTAGAGATGATTTTAGTCTTTAGATGCCATAGAAAAGTATTATGTGATGAACCAATGCTCATTGACCAACAAATAATTGGAAGTGAGGACATTGACGGGTTGTTGAAAATCTAACCCTTCTTTTGACATTTTATGATGTTTGTCGTCCTTCATAAATGACAAGTGATTTCAAAATTTACATTTTTTTGAAGTTTTTTTTTTGAATTACCCTTCTAGGACAAGTTTGAACCCCTTGGAAGGGATACAGAGGGTTACTTTAAAAGATCATTATTAAAAGTTTAATAGACTATTGTTTGGTTTGTGAATCCTTTGTTCAACTCTTCATTGGAGATATGTGCTCACTCTCTTGCTTGCTCTATACGATTTGCTAAAGATGCTTTAACAAACAATGCCTTCCGCATGGGACATAGATTGAAAATTTAAGTGTAAGGGGAAATGTATAAGGTTTTATGCAATTTGTGGTTGTTGGTTAGTAAATAATTTGTTTAGGAACTGGGAAAATCACTTTGCTCGTAGAAATCCATCTAATTGACTTAATGTGATTTGGTATAAGGAACCAAAATACAAACTAGAGGCTCCCCTATCTATGGTAATAAATAAATGGACAACTCTCATATTATCCAAGCTTAAGGTAAGGAATTGGTTCTTTGTAGCAACCCCTTGTTCTCTTAGTAGTTCTAAATGTATCTTATTATGTGACTCCAAGAAGTTTACAATAATATATATATATATATATATATATATATATATTTCATTTCATCGTTCTTAACCTATCATTGGTTGATAATTATAGTATTCTAACTCGTTGACAATAATAATTGTCTAAATAGGATTGGCAATATCAATATTTCAAGTTTAGAAATTCTAGGTGTAGTTTGAGTACTTAAATTT
>JASDQU010424966.1:0-10027 GCA_032191745.1 Picea mariana
GGGTTAGGACCTTAACAGAGATTGAAACCACTCTCAAACATCCTGAACAATTAATGGTAATGTTAAAAATTTAAGTAAAAGTGGCATTCATCATTATCTTTCATTTTCATCATAAAAGTGGCATTCTCCTTTATCTTTCATTTTCATCCTTTTACTTTAAGAATTTAAAATTATCATTAATTACTAGGGTGGGTGAAATGGAGGGGGTGGGGACCTCTTTAAATAAAATTAGTAGGGAAAAATAACCCTCAGTTGCACACCAAAACACCTCATAGCTGCAACTTGCATGAGAAAACATGACCCCTCGTCCTTTTCTATGCATGACATGTGTCTTGAAATTGGGACACGAGTAGGGAACGTGTAGGACACAAACTTGGCTCGTTTCATGTGCATAGGGAACATGCCAAGTTCATTTCCAACACATTTCCTCAATGATTTTTTTCCGACATGTAGGATATATGACATAGGACCCCTTAGGGGTATGTTAGGTGACTTAGTTTCTCTTGGATTTCCTTGTTTATTGGGGTTTAAAATGAGTGAAATATTATCTGAGGTTTGTTGTTGTAAATTATATTTCAGATCATTCCTAAGGATGATAATTCACAAGGAATAGATCCATGAAGCCTATAGGAAAGAGGGGAAATTTCTAAATTTGCAATTTCAAGAAATGTGTACATGGTATCAGAGTTATCTTGTTGAAATCATTGTCTAGGTGAAAGAGGGAGTTGGTATTCCAGTTGTGTACTTGGAAGAGGTTCTTGACCTTATTTAGGTTGTGCTTCTATTTTTTTATTTTGTTTAGTGTGATACCCTAGGTCTCTTGAGAGAAGTGCTTGAACCTTAGAAAGATTTTTTTCTACTTCATATGTTGCTATTTTTTTTTATCATTTTGGGATGAAAGCGATGGCTATGGTATCTTACTTGTCTTTTAACCTTGTGTCTAGTGTTGGATGGTATGTGGACAGTGGATTTTCAATACATATGACATATGACAAGTCATTATTCAACATGTTTCAGGAGCAAGAGGGAGGCGTGAGTGTGGAGTTAGGTGATGATGCTACTTATCATGTAAGAGGAATGGACCCCATTCCCTTCCAGATGCCATCAGGTGATGACCTTGAGTTGATTGATGTTCTATTTGTATTTGGATTGAATCATTATATTATTTTTCATCTATTTCGATGCTTTCAAAGTGGAAAAAATTGGAGGAATCATCTTGCAGGGTCATTTTAATGGCAGACCCTAGTTTGGAAAATTGGGGTTTGAAACCCTCTGGAGCCATTTTGAGGCATAAAATGAAATTTTTGGGGGTCAAAAATTTCCCAGCAACATCTTGAATCCCATGACACTATTCTACACATCGCAATATTTCCAACGGTGCAAAAATCACATTCATTGGAGCTCGAATGAAAAAGTTATGACTTCCTCAAGTTGACCTATCATGTTGACCACCATGGTACCAAAGGATGCCACACCAGCCCCCATTACTCATGCATATGGGGATATACACATAGTTTATTTTCTAAAATATTCTATAATATCCAAACCTTATCACTAATTAAGGGTTGAGGAAGTCAATACCCTAACCCTGGACGGTTATCGGCCTATGTTAAATATTGGGCCGCTAGGAGGAGGAGTTTCACTCTTTTGCATTGTATCTTGTTCCATAGCTAAGGATAAAAGATAAGAGTGTTATTTTGTGAGCATAACAGAGGAGGAGAGATTTTGTAGCAGCCATACAAGCCATAGTGTCAAAGGTAATTCCACAAAAAATGCCTCTTTCTTTGTACTTTCATTTGAAGAAAAGAGAGCAGAGCAACCTCACCTTATAGTTGGGTTTTCTCCCATATTGGGTTTCCCATGTCATATCTTGTGTTTATTTGTCGATGGTGTGTGTATTTATTTACATTCTCTATTTTTTGATTTATTTATTTCACACATTTTAAGCAGAAAAATAGTAATTAAAGAGTCTGAGATCTAAAGGAAATTAACCTTCATAATATATATTTCAGTATTTTGTTAATTCTATTGTGACAAATTGTTGAGTGGAATATCCACGACAATTTATAGATCATATTGGTATGAGAGAAGGTTTTCTTAGGGTATTTGTGGAAAGTTGCAGAGATCCAAGAATTAGTTTAAGAAGAAATTCGAAAATCCCTAGCCATGGTCGATGAGTTTGTTCATAACAACCCTCGAGATCCAACAAGGGAGAGATACCCGAGGTTGGAAAATCAAGTCATTGACATATCTCTCAATATGTCCCTCTTCATGGCGAATCTAGCAAGCAAGCTCAAACCGTTCATAAAAGTTGGAGGCTCGAAGTCAAAGGTGGGATCGAACAGGAAATCGAGATATAACGAAGACCCATAAAAGGAGTCACGAAACGAACTCAATAAAAAGCAGACAAGTTCTCATTCCATAAACCCTTCATAGTCCCTATTCAATATGGAACTTAAAGTAGAAAGAAATCCATATCAAGGTGATATCTACACCTTAAAACTTAATCATTGGTTGCAATAACTAGAATTTTATTTCAAAGTTCACCATATAGATGAAGAAAAAAAATATCGTTTGTCAAACTAAAGTTAGAGGGCCATGATTTAACCTGGTGGGAAATACACACAGAAACACTCAGGTTGGAGGGATATTCACCAGTAACTAGGTGGGAGGACTTAAAAACCCTCATCAAGTCCCAATTCTACCCTATAGGGTATGTAGAGGACCAATGGATCTAGTGGAACTGCTTCAGGCAGAAGCAAGGGAAAAGTGTACAGGAGTACACCACCGAGTTTAGAAAGATGGCCATCATGTTGGGTATCTCCCCCAAGAACTTGGGTGTATTCCTTAAGTATCTAGGGGGTCTACATAGCCATCTACGAAATCAAGTGATTATTTTCAAGCCAAGGACAGTGGACGAGGCATGTGTACAAGCATGGTATCTAGAAAACATTGGCCTTCATCACCAAGAACAGAGGGAGATGACCAAGCTCTTACACATCAAGATTCATGTCAAGAATACCAAGATAGATGTTCTATTTGACTTTGTTTCATAGGTTAATCTCATAGTAGTGGATCTAGTCAACAAGTTTGGATTGGAGGTTCACGATCATCCTAGCCCCTATCCATTGGGCTAGGTAAACATGGATGTAGAGATCAAGGTAACTAAACAGTGCAAGATTAAATTTGTTGTAAGTGTTTATTTTATTTATGAAGTGGAATTTGTTGTAGTACCCCTTGACATATGTGGAGTAGTGTTTGGAACGCCCTACATGTATGTGAGGGATGCAATCTTCACACGGAGAGCCAACCAATATCGACTAATTCGGGATGGTAAGTCCTACATCATCAACACGCATAAATCCAAGTTAAATATCTCACTGGTAAATGCCAACCAAGCCAAGAAATTGATTATTTCATGTTACCCCATAGCCTAGGGGTAACTAAGGACATAATGTCTTAAGGCCCATAGGTAGCAGACATGGAGTGTATAGAGCCAAATGACCAACAAAGCCCAAATTGAATAGGAAGAGCCCCTCCTCTCCACCACACATCACCATTCATTGTCATCAGCATAGTAGCGTCCACCACATTAGCTTGGCTCCCAGAGGACAATGGGTCTTGCTTCATGAGATAACAATTTCATTCTCATGGTAAGTGTCACTTTAATATTTGAAGTGTTTGGGAAAGTTTCAAAGGGTCATTTCTTGATTGTGGGACGTTTGCTTGGAAATTATACCTTTTTCCATATTTCACCTTGGTGGTTGACATGGTATTCCTAGTAAGTTGGTCACCCTCGGGAAAAGGGTTGCTACTAGGGGGTCTCCTTGAAGGGTCATTGTACCATTCCCACTCATACTTACCACCTTCCACACTTATTCCCCTACATATCCTCATCTTTTTGGGTTTCCAGGTTCATTGACCCCAAGAAGGGCTTCTACCTCATTTCATGGGAAGAAGGAGCTAAAGGCCCAGAGGTGTTGTAGCTAGCACTGTAAAAAAAAAAAGTCATAATCTATCCTTCTATATTTTCTCCCTAAGGTCTTGAGAGCCATGAAATGCTTTTCTAAAAAATGAAGGAACTTTTAAAAGAAAATAATTAATAAATGTATCTCTTGATGGGGGAATGCATTGCGGTGTCCTTTAATTTCCAGTGCACATGGCACTCAATGTGTTTTAACTTCAAGTGGCATTGTGGTGCTCTTTTTATTTCCATTGCACATAACACTCAATGTTCGGACCATAAAAAAAAAAGGAAAGAGAAATAAAGGGCTTGGGAAAATGTTGCATTGCAAACGAAGGGATGTAGCGCACCCTCCATAAAGGCATCCATAAATGAGACAATACGAACCCTTGATATGTCAGGAACCCCGTGCCCAAGAGTAATTTCCCTCATCCACCTCATACTCATTACATGGTCTAGAAAGGGCTTCTTGGGAAAACTTCCTTTACTTGGGGATTGGTCTACCTAATAGGGCACCATGATACCCCTCCCATACCTAAATTTGGAAAATTTTATAAGGTCTTTCAACATTTGTTTAACTTGAAAAGATGGGATTTGATGCACTTGTTTGGGTGGTTCTTTTATTAGATGTGGATTACTTGGCATGATTAATACGATTTGTGGACCCTTGGAGGGTGTAGTTGCTTGTCTTTCTAGGACCTTACCTGGTGAAATCTATTCATGGAGGGACTAATCCACTTGGACCTTCATAGGGGCTTGAAATCCCAATGGATGGATGTTGTGACCCACACATTGGAGGCCTTGGATGATCAACGCTTCACTTGGGATAGTGTCTCTAGCACTTGGACAAGGCCCAAAATCATGAAGGGGAGATGACAACACCCTCCTATGCCCAAACGTCAGTACTTTGGAGAATGACATCACACTTTTGAGGGGACGTTTTTCCATTTTAGTGCACTTGGTGGTGTTGTGGGCTTGAGGCCCCACTTTATTTCTTGATTTGGGGATGATGTGGCACATTAGGAGCATGGCATCCTAGCATTTGGTGGATTTCCTTCACATGTGCCACCTTGGAGAAGACTTTTGTGGGCTTACTTACCGTTATTTTTCTATTTTGTAGCCTATGTAGGCAAAGAGACAAATTTATTTGCAAATTAAACATTGTAACTTTTGGTTATGACCTAAAATTAGGGTTTTTATGTAAAAGTGGACAAATGTGGAAAAACATGACTTGGGTTTTCCTCATATAAATAAAGGCAATTCATTTTCATTTTGATATAACTTGTCACTTAATAATAATTTTTCTTGGACTACAACTATGGCCCTCGTGGAGAATTCGCTATGTCTCTTTTCTTGTGCAAATGTGGTGCTACTTGCTTGTTGACCATTTCTATTGGTGCACTATCTTATTGGAGGCTTGTGGTGAAGTATTGTGAGGTGTTTCTTGGTTTATTATGGTGTTTTATTCATCTATTTTTTGTCTATTAAGTGAATTTTCTACAATTGTATGGTAATTTGCTTGGTAAACTCAAGATTTGTTGGAAAAACCCTAGGAGTAAGCGTTTACACCCTCCACAACTCACAATATTTCTTCATCTAGCTAAGAGAAATCAAGTTTTCCTTCAAGGAGTAGGAGTTTCTACACCCTTGAATTAAATCTAGGCTATGGTTTGATTTCTAGGGAGTAAGGGTTTACATCCCTAGAAATTCTAAACCCTAGTTTTATTTTTTACTAGTGAGTTCAATGATTTAGAAGGAGACGTTTTGGGTGCTATAAGGGTTTATTTGTAATCCCTCTCCACTTCTCCTATTTTTTTAACTCTCTCTCCAAGTAAGAGACTCCATTTACCCAATAACAAGGCACTAATATTTGCATTGGAGATTGTATATGTTGCATTGATAAACATGAAAATTGAAAGTTTGGAATTGTTCAAGTTGGATTTGAATTTTGCATGCTTTAGACTCTCTTATGCTTCAAGGGAATATTGATTGGTCAAGTGGTTATTTTTTTGTATCAAAATTTAAGTTGCAACCATTAGGGCCGCAGAAAACACTCTCTCTTACACAATTTATCTACTTTTCTACTGTTAAAATTTGCTTGTGAATTGTGATAATTTATCTATTAATAAAGGGATATTGTTTGGGTGGTTTACTTGTTGATTTTAGTAGTTAGAATTTGTTGTTGTAGTAAAATTTTGCTATATCCATAGGTTTCTCATAAACATTTTCTTATAACACTCGTTTATATCCCTCTTCTTCCATCAAAATCTTGGTTTAAGTATTGGAACATTATCTACTAATCATAAGCATTGTTGTCCAATATCATGTGTTGATTTTGATGGTTTAACTTGCAATTGTTATAATTCTATTTTTGTTGATATTTATCTATTATATGCTACAAATTTTGGGACATCAAGACTTCTAGTTGTTTTCTCTTCTTGTCTCAAGGAATATTTCATCATATATCATCATGGTTTGGCTTGTCTAACATTGTTTTGCAGGTACACAACATTGGCAACAATTTATCAAACCCAAAGACTCTCTCTTCAAGAATAAAGACCCTTTAAACATGACCTATAGGGGTCACTCCTTCATCTCTTGGCCTTTCCTTTTGCAATCCCCCTAGGATCACTCAGGAAGCCTCCTTGTGTTGAACTTGTCCATCACTAAAATGAGGAGGGTATATATTGAGGTGACAATGTTAGTTGTCCCCAGTTGTGTCACATGTTTGTCTTTCGGGTTGGGATTTTCCTTAACTACAAATAATGCAATAACCGTTCCAGTGAGAAATATGTTTTACTTTTCTTAAGAGAAAATCAGACAGAGGATTAGTCGATAAGACTAAAGGCATCCCTAGAGGGGCGTACTAAAGAGAAGAAACATCAGTTGGAGGAGTTGCTACAAGGATACTAAGGAGTGTTCCAGGATCCTAAAGGGTGGCCACCCAAAAGGGAAGTGGATAACATAATTCATTTATTGCTAGACTCCCCATGGATGAATGTTGGGTTCTACAGAAAATATGTTCTAAAATAAAATGAAGTAAAGAAGTTGTTGCAATAGTTGTTGGAGTAGAGTGTAATTCGACCAAGCACCTCATCTTGTGGGTCACCTATCATAATTGTACCAAAGAAGGATGGGACTTGGAGAATGTGTATCGAATACATAGCATTGTACAAGATTACACTAAAAAATCGGTACCCTCTACCCAGGATCAATGATTTCTTAGATCAATTGCAACATGCAAAATATTTCACCAAGTTGGATCTCAAATCAGGATACCACCATGTACACCTCAAGGAAGAAGACACCCAGAATATTGCCTTCAAGACAAGGCAAGTTTTGTATGAATGCTTGGTCATGCCATTTGGTTTATGTAATGCACCAACTACATTTATGAGACTAATGAATGATGTACTGCTCATATCTAAATTCATTTGTTATATTCTATTTGGATGATATATTGGTTTCTAGTGCTACCTGGGAGGAACACATCTCACATCTCATACATGTGTTAGAGACTTTGAAGAAGCACCAACTGTTGGCTAAACTCAAGAAATGTGAGTTCTCTAAATAGTCTTTGGTGTATTTGGGGTATGTGATCACTGGAGGGAAACTCAAGATAGATCCTACAAAGATGGAGGCCATCATGAAATGGCTAGTTCCTACAATTGTCACTGAAGTTAGGAGATTTGTAGAGGAAACAAAATACTTTCTTAAGTTCATAGCTTCATTTTTAGTAGTATATTTACCACTCCATACCATAAGAATGATTGGTAAGAGTTTCGAGTGGGGGAAGAATCCACAGAAGGCTTTCAATGAGCTGAAAATAAATATCAGAAAAGCATCAGTTCTCGCATTACCAAACTTGAAAAATCCTTTTGATGTGGAGATAGATACAAGTGGGTATGACATGGGAGAAATTTTGATGCAAGGAGGTAGGCTTGTATGCTATCATTTTGAAATATTTTATGGAGCATTTCTCAACTACCCTACCTATGACAAGGAACTTTATCTGATGGGAAAGGAGACCATCATCCACAGAGATCACTAGTTGCTATAGTGTTTGCAAGCCCAGAGTAAGCTACAATAAACCAAACATTACAAGTGGATGCGGTTCTTACAACAATTTCATCTAGTCATCAAGTATAATAATGGAAACACAAACAAGTTGGCGGACATGATTTCAAGGCCACCCACATCCAAGATTACATATTTGGGAACTTTGATGCACATGGAGCCTTTTACCCATGATGCATACAGAGAGGCATACACATAAGATCAAGACTTCAAGGAGGTGTTTTAGCAGCTATAGGGCCAAATTCATATAGGAGAAGGTGACGGGAAGGTTGACTATCATTTCCATGATGGTTTACTCTACAAGCTTGACAAGCTCTGTGTCCCTAAATGTGAATGATTGCATCTTATCAGAGAGGCTTGCACCCCCAAGGTTGCAGGAAATTTTGGTGTTGGGAAGACATTGGGAAGAAAGTTTCCAACTTACAAAGGTATGTGTACTAGCCCAAAATGCAAGAAGATGTAGCAAAATATATTAGAGGGTGTATATTGTGTTGTACTAGCAAGCCCAGTAAAAGGAAGTAAGGTCTATACCATTCTTTACATGCACCAACTCGACCTAGGGAAACCATTTCCACGGATTTTGTCGGAGGTTTACCAACAACCAGGAAGGGAGATGACTATCTATTTGTGGTAGTTGACAGGTTCAGTGACACCAATCAGAACTGGTTATGCACCTTAACTCGAATTAAATTTTCTCAATCCACTTTAATTTTAAAAATTATTGATTTTCCCATCAATTTCCGTGAAAAATATTGTCGATTGGTAGTTCTTTCAATCGGATATCGAACCCACCAGGATATCGGCTACCATGAAATTTTATTGTCTGCACCAAAGAGTTTAACCGGGCCATAGGGCCCCAGTTACACTGGAAAACCGGTACTAGGTATCAGGTATCAAATGTCAGGCCACCTAAGTATTGGGAAACTGGGGGATCTATTGTCTCCCCTAAAGTGATAATCGATCCATTGTGCCCTTGTTATACCATACCATCGGGATATACAACTGCACCGACCACCCCCTCGGGAAAGAATAAACATTAAACTTTATAGCTTGACTTTGGTCTAGTTAGATCATTAAGGGTCGTTGATCTCATTGATTATCAGCGATCAATGGTTCAAGTTCACCACTCACCATGATTCTCTTGCGCATTGATTTTATTAACTGACCTATTGGCCACTGGGGAAAACTAACATACGATTTGTTAAAAGAAAATTTTGAAGGTCGGTATGGTGCCACTAAAGATAGTGGTTTCGCTCATTTTGGAGGCTTTCTACAATTAGAATCATGTCATACTAAAACCTAAAAATAATTTCAACATTAAAATTTAATCTCTGCGAGCTCACTATGCATACGAATTGTCCTCTTTGGTTTGAGGAATGCGAAAAATCATAGAAAATGAAGAAAGATTTGAACTGGGAAGTAAACCACTCATTGAATAGCCAATGTTTTAACAACAAACAGATTATCTTCAAAAAACATTTGTTCTCATTACTTTCACACTCCCCTTTCTCCCCCCTCTACTATGTGGTTTCAGGCATAGGGGATTTTATTTGTACAAAGAGAATAAAATTGACTCCAGATATCGGGTTGATCCTCCAAAACAGAAAACCTTCTAATTTCCTCCTAATCACAACCGATTTGTCTCCTTGAATAGGATCAAATCCAAACACACATGCTAGATTATCTAACTCTCTCAACTTCCTATCTAAATTAGACATATTTGTTACATTGCATTGCAAAATAATTCTTCTCGGACACACTTAGAGACATTCTAGAACTATTACAACTTAGGAAAATAAAACAATTACAAGTGTTCGTGCTCTTTTCGTCAATGTGTGAGCAAAAAGTGAGCACTTACATGCCTAGTTGGGCTCTGCTAGTCATGACAGCTGTAATGCAAAAGGTTAGAAAGAAAACAATAAAGCTATTAACAAGAATTAAGCAAAAACTAAATAACAACATGAGCATAAAAACTAAAACTAAAAA
>JASDQU010424967.1:0-10027 GCA_032191745.1 Picea mariana
TATACACTCAGAGTGGTATGGACAGTACTGAGACACATTCAATATATGAAATCGTAGAGTAGAAATAAAAATGCATTCATCATATAAACGCAGAGAAAATGTATTCACAAATGTAAAAACTCAGATATTGGGCCTTCAACTCAGAGGTTATCAATCAAGGAAAAACAAGGATAATTAATCGCATCAAGGAGCAATTCGAACCTTCAGCCAAGGACAACATCAAGGGTAGATGGTTAGCAGGTTCATTCGTCGCTCATCATCCTCGCATAGAAAAGAAGGCCGTTGAGATCCATAGGTATTTTAACGCTAAGGCGACGACCGTAGATCAAGCTCTTGGCCAACTGATCAAACAATGACTAAGGAGCTAAGGAAGAAAGGCTAACAACCATTAAGGACTCAATCAATCACAACTAGGTGGTCAAGACATGCGGAAAAATGAAGGCCATAGGAGACAACAACCATTGAGCTAGGCTAAGAAAAGT
Source organism: Picea mariana (assembly GCA_032191745.1). NCBI lineage: Eukaryota > Viridiplantae > Streptophyta > Pinopsida > Pinales > Pinaceae > Picea > Picea mariana. The sequence goes on from JASDQU010424967.1 coordinate 483, forward strand.
TTCATTTATCTTTTAAAACATCGGTTTACTTCTCCATTGTATAAGCAGAACAAAATGAAAATCGCATACCATTGCCTGTTCATCTGCTTCGAATAACGTCCGCGCGCTCCATGCAACTCCCACTTGTCAATCGTCAAGACTTCACCGGTACCTCCCAACCAATGCTAGGGGTACTCTTCTTCCCCCTTAGCCCCCCAAGTTGCAAAGAGGCCACACACACTATCCAGAGATTTCATCTAGCTCCCAACTTGCCTTGCAAGGCCAATCTACCATTCCTCTTTGAGCTGGGTATCCCAACTCCCACAAGTAAATCAGTCAAGTTTATAATTCTGCAGCGTAACGTTATGCAAACAGAAGCTCCCTTCCTCCTTCTCCTCCCTTTCTCTTATAGAGTTTCGAACTTCCTTTCTTTCCTAAAATCTCATTTAATTAAAGTTTTAAAGATAAATTCCCACAAATTCCTCTCCGTACAAGTGTCCCTCATCCCCTACAATCCTCCATGAATTAATTTCTTTAATTAAGTAATTATCTTTATTTCCCTCACCCACCTAGAGTTACTCCTAGAATCACTCCTAGGTGTCCCCAAATTCCCTTACAGGTTTTAAAGGCTTTCCCTATTATGAAATTGCTAATTAAGTTTAAAATTAAAAGGGTCTTAAATGTAGATTCTTCACTAAGTTGACTTCCCTCTTTTTCCCTTAAGTTCCCATTTTTCTTTTTTATGTTACCTCTTTTCCCTAGTTTCCTATTTTTTTTATTTTCCCTCTTTCCCCTTTTACTTAGAACTCAAAAAAGGCAGGTGTGGAATTTAACCCATTTTCCCTTTTATCATTAATTCAATATCTTTTTAAATTATAAAAAGATAAAATAATTAATTCCCTCTTTACATTTTATATCCTAAGATTTTATTTCTTATGAATAATTTAATTTCTTACTCCCTTCATGTTACAAAATTTTATGAAGACTATAATTATTACTTAAGTGGTTTTTATTTTAAACTTTATTATCTTATTTTATTTTATCTATTTCTTTTATTTCTTTTTTTTAATTATTATTTATTTTTAAAGGTAGACAAAATTTTACCCCTAGTGTAATTTTAGACTTAGAATTTAGATTTTGTACTAGGCGACATTTAATTAGGGAAATGGTTTTAAAATTTCTTAACATGTTATTTGTCTTAGGGCCATCTACGTTCATCCCTCTATCATCATCAACGCGACGTGCCCTTCAGGACACACTATTTGCTCCAAGGGTGCCACTCGCCTCATCTGTTCCCTTGTGTGATGTGCCCTTCAGGACACACTACGTGCTCCAAGGGTGCCACTTGCCACTCTCCATTTTTCTTGCGTGATGTGCCCTTCAGGATGCACCACGTGCTCCAAGGGTGCCACTCACCTCTTGACTGATTTGGTAGACATCAATAACCCCTGGAGTCAACAATCTGCCAGGTGAACTTGTGGGATACTAAGGGCTTCTAAGGAATAAGGTCCCCGCCTTATTGAGTGCCCCTTAGAATCATCGTGAGCAACTGTCGCAGTCTTCCCTCACATCATTGCGAGTCCTCTCAAACTAGGTAATCGTTAACCTATAGTTCGAGCCACGGGGGAGTGCTAGTAGGCTGTGGCAGGGCTGCTATCCACACCTCTCCCTCAACATCTCTGGTAATCATGTGTGACCCCTTTACTCTATATGTGAGTCTAGTCGACAAGCTATCGTCAGCCTGCATCATCAACAAATCATGTCAGAACATATCCATATCATATCATCCTGTCAGATGCATTAATATCACAGTAAAACAATCAAATCCCAATGACACACTCCCTGACTCGATCTGGAGTCCAAGGGGTTTTTTCGATGCCTCTACATGCTCGAGGTCCAAAACTCTACACACTCAATAAAATCGAGTCAATAGCACCTGTCTATGTCAATGTAGTAAAACAACATGTCATCAACCCATAATGCATCATAATCAAAATCAAAAGTTTTAGTAGCATAAAATCTTGATCACTTATGAGCAAGTGTCCTCAAAGAATAAGTTCGTTCAGTGCGCCAGAGCGGGATGTTACAATTTTTCTAAATAATATTTTTAATATCATCACTAAAATGAATATGCTCTATTGTTTTATGTTATATGAATGAAACCAATATTTCTTATTCTTTTGTCTTATATCATTGATCAAATCAATGTATGTATTAAATGATTGATATTGCATTCTCTTTCAGTTTCCATCATTGGAACATATCAATAGTATAAGCCCATACCTCTTGAATTTTGAAACATTATTCGTTTTTATAACTGATTAAATAGAAAATATCTATCTTCATGAACAATTGTATATGGTGTGAATACTTACATCCTCTTCATATTGAACTATTATCTCGGTAATATATTTTAACCCAATATACTTCTTGTTATTTTACATTCAAAACAATTTGAAAATGGATGGATGTTCAAAAGCTAACTACTTTTGTCATATTAGAATCATCAAAAGGTAATCTCGTATATTTATCTAATACATAATAAATATGCAATAAATTGTGCTAAATTTGAAGTTTCCAAGCAATCAAAATATTGGAAATTAGCAAAAAGATTGATCATATAACATAAGTTTGATATTGATATCGACTTAATATTCATCTTAAGAATTATTTAAGATTATTATTGAAACTTTTAATAATTATTCAAAATATTATACTCAGATTTTCATTGTTTTTATAGCTAGCTATTGCTTTAAAAAATATATCAACATAATAAAACCTTGCATAATACTTAAAAAAAAACACACGAAGTTAAAAGACACCTTCATTCATGAATAATTCAATAGATAGATGTCGATTAATCACACTATGGATTACTTAAATCCGGATGCATCATATGTCTAATTTGTTTTTCCTAGGTCATGATAAATTTAATCTAGCATATGATCCATCAATGATCATGTAAAATATGGATATAATCTATATGTTACTCTAGATCACTGAAATCAGAATTCCCTATTTCTTTGTGTTATATGGCTAAAATCAATATGCCATATTCTTTTGTGTTATATCATTGCTGAAATCAATATTGATATTGCATTCTCTTTTTGTTTTCATGATTGGAATATATCAGTAATATAAACCTAAACCTCTTGAATTTTTAAACATTCTTCATTTCGATAACCAATTAAGTAATAAGTATATATCTTAAAGAGTCATTACATATCTTGATAATACCTTCATCCTCTTCGTATTGAACAATTATCTTAGTAATATATTCAATCTGAGTAAGTCCATAGATAGATGTCAATTATAAACATTACAGATTGTTTAACTCTGGCTCCATCGTATGTTTAAATTTTTATTCCTAGCCCATGCTAAATTTAATATAACATATGATCCATCAATGTTTCATGTAAATTATGGATACAATATATATGTTACCCTCGATCGTATTATTAAAGTTGATATCAACATATAAATATATCTCGATATAATGTAAAATTAATGTAAATATGTTTTGACACATAAAATAATCTATGGATCATAACCTAATATATCATATAGATTATTATTTATCATAATATTTAGATTATAGATCATTTATCATATATATAGATTATTTGATGTAGATTATGCTATTAACCTCCAACATAATGTTATTTATGATCCTATTGTTTTAGTGATAATGATCTCTATTGTGCATGTGTGCACTTATTGGATCATTCATTAAGGAGAAAAGTATTACTTAGTTTTGTGGGAGAATAATTGGTGACTGTAAATGGTCATACACAAGTACAAGTAGGTAAATCTCTTGGTTCCCTCACAAGAAATGTTAGAAGGAGATGGAATTATACCACTTTTGAACCACCCCTCTTGTGCATTTATAATCAAGAAGAAATAACAATAGATGATGAAACGATTGGAGTGCGAGAAAGAGTAGAAGGAGATAAATATGAGAGACTGGCAAAGAAGAAGGAGAATGCAATACCACTTTACCAAGAGATGTATTAGTAGTGAGTATTTTTGCAACAAACAACCAAATTAGAGGATTTGGTTTGAGAGCGACGATGGAGAATCAAGATAGAACCCTGAAGCTACCCTTGTTCCGTGAAACATGAAAAGATGATGGAAAGCAACATTGGTTCACGTGCGAATCAATATGTTATGTGAAAAGGATCACAGATGAAGCAACAAAGATCACACATATGGAAACCACGTTTGGGGATAGATCATTGATGTGGTACGTGATGTATAAGGAAATTGCACTAATGGGACAAACAAGGTATCTTACGAAAATCAAGAGAGATTTACTAAAGGAATTTAATCCCAATTCCAAATCTTAGTGTATTACTGAGAGCCAAGAGATTGAGAAACAAAAAGGAGAAACTATGTGGGATTATGAACAACAGTTAAAGATTTTATTGGATAGGATGACATTCCAAATCTACGATATCCATTGTAAAGAGTGGTTTATTTTGGGGTTGCTTCCCCATATCCAATCCCTACTCACCTAGCAGAATGTGATGACTCAAGTGGAGGCAGTAGAAATTTCAATGCATCTAGAAGCTAGATCATGAGGGACAGATACAATGACATCATTGGCGCAGGTGTAGTCGCAACTGGCCAATGTGACAATGTAGTGCAAGATATAGAAAATATTGAAGTCATGCATGAGAAAGTTTTGTGTACCACATGTTGCATTCAGGGGCATTGCAAGGACGAGTGGCTTATACTTTCTAAGTATGTGGCGACGGGTTCATTGATTCCAAAATTAAAAATTAGAATGGCATGAGATATCGATAGTGGGCTTGTGTACCACCCTATTGCCCAAATTTGCAGAATTATAAAAAGACATGTCATAATCCATTATGTGAGATTTGTAAATTCATGGGACATGATGTCACTAACTATCGATCACTCAATCTGATGCAAGATAATACTTGTGATGTATTTCGGGTATAGGAAGAATAAAAGGGTGTTGATTGTGGCGGTTTTTAAAGAGGTGGATACCAAGAAGGTCCTATAGTTGGCGTGGTTATGGACAAGGATATAGTGGAGGGGGATGTAGACCCCACACTTGTTTCAATTGTGGCTAAATTGGTCATGTATCAAGTTTTTGTACCAAAATCCACGTGCTTTGTGCATACTACTACTATATTGAACATGTCATAGAGGACTATCCTGACTTAGTGAACAAGTGGGAAGAAGAGAAGATACAATGAAATATGATACATACAGAGCCATGTAAAAATAAGAAGAATATGAAGAATTTTATCTGTGGGTGGTAAATTGAGGAGGAGAAAAAACAAGAAGGGATTGCAAGTAGGATGAGAGATCGAGTCGAAAGTTGGAGGGGAATATAAAAAAAGTAGAACAAGCCCCTCCTAAGTTTGATGCTTCCTTGCAGAAATAGTTTGTGCATTACACAAATATCACTCAAAGGAGCATCAGATCTATGAATAAGTGAAACGAACGACAAAAAGTTCATTGTTGGATGTCAAAATCTAGGAAGAGGTGAAGTGGGTGACATAGAGGTCACTAGAAGAGGCTCATAGCCAAGAAGAGATACAATTCACTACACAATGATCATTGGAAGAAGATCATATGAATGAGGAGTTGTAGTGCTTGATTCAAAGGTCGATGGAAGAAGCATGCATGCAAGAAAATGTGTGACATGTCGAGAAAAGAGAAATCAAGGACCACAAACTTGAATATTTGAAGTTCATAGCATGCGAAAAAGAATTGTGTGACTTAGGTCATGGAATGGAGAGATATGATGGAGACATTTGATATTCTCGAATGATCATTATGCTATGAAGAAATTTATGTAGATTCTAGAAACTTGTATGGGGAAGGAGCTGATGGAGTAGAATATATCATCTCCTATACCAGAAAGAGATTTGTGCCAAGTCAGTAAGAAAAAATGCACAGAACATGAATTTAAGATGACAAGAGAGATTGATGGATGTGACATGGATGGAGTCATGTTGTATGTGGGATTTGACATGAGTATCTTACCGAATAATTCCTGGAAGGTGATAGGTAAAGAACAATTGGTCTGGTTTCCCATCTAGTTGCAGTTGGAAAACCAATACAAGATATCCCCCATAGGTCGACTAGAGCATGTAGAAGTGAATGTATAAGGGTTAAAAAAAAATGTTGACCTCGAGTTCATTAATATTATGGATGACTCTGACCCATACCCTGCATTGTTTGGAATTGATTGGTCCTTTTACAATAATGCAGTGCTAAATTTGAAGAAGAGGTTGATGTTCTTCGAAACAAATATTCTATGCATGGACTCATCTCTGGATCTGTATGAAGTAGAGAGATACAATGAACCAATGGATGAGGATGCATGGAGATCAACTATTGAAAACATCTCACCACAAACCACCACACACTTTACAAAAACCTCTCATTCCTTGGTGAAGCCTCTCAAGACTATCCTCACCAACGATGAATCTTATATGGGCTCTCGAACTGCAGCCAACTCATCTTTAAATTTAGATACCCCAGTGAGATAAGAAGAAACACTCTCCTCCTTACCCATCTTGGTATCATGCAACTTACCCTACAAGGCTATCTTTCAATTTTCATTCTTCGCCTCAAATAAGTTCTTAAGTACATCTCACATCTCTTTGGATATCTTTTTGTCATCTAAGTGTGGGTAAAGGTGATCCTTCACCCCATCCAAAATAATCCTCTTAGCTTTGGCCTCCTTGACCTCATGAAAATTCAAAGCAACAGGATATGTTGTTGGAACCACAAAAACAAAACTGACATAGTTCCAAATCTTGTTCTCCTTGAGAACAACTAACATCTAGACCTTCCACTGCAAATATTTGGAAATACCACTCAAGAGATCCTCAAATCTAATAGATGCATCGATTTTCCCTATCACAGCTCAAGGAAAACAATCACAAATTCTCCCCCTTCAAACTTGCCCAAAAATATCATTGTTCACTATCACTCAAAGCCCAAGCTCTGATACCATGTAGAAATCTAATGACAAAATCAACAAGCTAATGTTCTATCATACACTTAGCAACCTAGAGATAACTATCTTGCATGAACTCTGAAATGTTTAAAACCCAAATTAAAAAATTACCATAAGAAAAAATACACATTGCTAAGTAATTATGTAGTGAAATAAACAGAATGAAAAACATTCATCCAACCATGAATAACTCAGAAATTTAGGCAATGCCAAGGAAAACCCTAATGTGGGGAAACCCAATGAGAGAGATAGAGATGTTATTATTCGGCTTCTCGAAAGTACATATCAACAACAATAACACAATTTTAATCCAAGAGAAAAGCCACTTACAACACCCAAAATTGTTCCAAAAATTTATGCACCAATTTGTGTGCCAAGTCTGTATTATTGTACAACCCACCCAAAAAAAACAACACGTAGAAAACAAAGCCAAACAAAAGTTGAATGAATTGTCCTTCAACAACAAATATCCCAAGCTACCTTGATTTTCATGCCAACACTTGCCTCGATTTTCATTCCCTCTTTTCTATTGTACGGGCTGTACAGATGCATATAGTACGACCTCCTTCCCAACAGTAAGTTACAAGACTAATAAAAAATAGAATCTTCCTTGGGATTTGTGCCCTAGCTTTCTTGGAAAATCTTCCCTCTTTGCTACCCTCTTTTCTCTCTCAAGCTTACTCAGAAAATCTCACAAACTCCTTCTTTCAATGTGTCTTGCACACTACCCAATGGATTCTCTTATAATTAAAAAATGACCTTTTCCCTCCCAAGTGTCTGTTCACCATCACCAACCTTAAATCCAAAGGACAAGATCTAATATTTCCTTTACAAGATCAAGGGTCATGATTCATTCCCTCCAAAATAGATCACTTTAAATATTAAAGTAAATTTCACTTTATTATAGAAGTGCAATTTATGAAATAAAGTCACTTTAATATTAGAAGGTACACTTCATTAAAAAGTCACTTTAATCAAAGAACCACTTTATCACAACCTTATAAAAACCCATTTCAAAGTTAAGTTTCTAGTAGTGTGGGTACAAGGTAACTTCTGCATACAAGACACATATGCGGACTACCTCTCGAGCTAAAAAGCTAACAACTAGAAATCGATATTGCTCGAGAATTGGGAGGCTTCCACGTCGAAGAATAAATTCCTGCAATGGAATAAGAAGAAGAGGCTCCGCCTGTTTGCGATTCTCAACCATCTCTAGCTTTGGCCTCGACGTCGCTCGAAATATGAGAGTTCTCAGGGGAGCATCTACAGTTAATTTTTAAAATGATACATGATGCAACAGAGAAACTTCACTACGAGACTACCCTATCTGAATGTCTATATGTTCAATTCGATGCACTGTAAAACGAGTCGACCAAGAACATGTGCCCAACATATTGCCAATCACACGTGTTTTCTCCATGACCTCCCAATGGTGACAACAATTCGGGTTCATCCATAGTCTAATTACTTTTACTATTATTATGTTTCTGTGTTCAGAACAACCATGGTTGTAGATAGGTTATTGCATAGTTTAGAGAGTCCATTTTGTACTAACCTTCAACAAACACTTGACCTGTTTTGGTTTCAATATGTATGGCAGAACATGTGGCTAGTTCTACCATGCATATTGTTTTGATGATAATCTAAAAAAATACAAAAAAAATATTTAAAAAAAAATAGATTATAATTACCTTTAATCTATCTTAATTATGAATATGTATTGTAAATTTGATCTTTAATTTCTTATTCATCATTTCATTAATATTCATAAATCTCTTTCTTATTAAATATTTTTAATTAATATCCATAGTTTTTTTTTAAATCTTTAAGTTGTAAATATTTAACACTTGCTTAGTTTTATTTTTTTTTAATCTTTAAATTATAAATATTTAACATTTCCTTAGCTTTTATACTTGAATTCTTTATGTTAACTAAAGTATACTCTTTTATTATCTTAATTTTTATAAATATTCGTAAATCTATATGGTTGGTATTTCCATCTTTTAACTTGCTAACTAATATTTAAATCTAAGAGATTATTACACTAAATAGCACATGCAACAATGGATTTGATTTTTGATTCTTTAGAAAATTGACGAAATATTCAGTTACTTGAATAGAGATTTCATGTATAGCACATGCAACTAATTACGAACCAAAAATATTAAAAAATATGGCAAAGCGCAAATCTCTAACTGCAATTATTTAATAATAAGAAATCCGGCGATTGCCATCTCAGCTTGTCATACAACAAACGGAGGGCTATTTCAGACTCGGGAAACAAACTATATTTTTGGCCTCCCGGCAGGCGAAGAGCGTTTATATGTACTGAACGGCCTCGACTATCCTCCTGCGTATTCAACTTCCGAAGTTATCTTTGACGAAGACATCGATTAGTGATGGATAGGAAAAACGTTCATTGTGTGATACTGTGCATGTTCATCTTCATGCTCTTTCTAAATCATGCTGCCGCTGGGCGATCTACCTACCTGACTGTGGAGCAGCGGCACATGAATAGCCCAGACTCTACATGGAATGGAGTGAAAAGTGGACCAGTGGCGCC
>JASDQU010424970.1:0-10027 GCA_032191745.1 Picea mariana
ATATATACCAAGGAGACATTTTCATTTTGAATCATCTTGTACTTGAACATTTAAGTGGGGTAAAAGGAGGTTGCCCCCTCGAAGAGGCTTATTATCTGAAATTATCTCTTTTTCAAAGCGTTGAGTACTTTTCCTGAGGTTTTTCTATGCTATATTGATGTTTGGTTCTTAACATTCCTCTATCAGCATGAGCTGAATCCCACAACAATACCTTATCATTGACTTTAAATTTGATAGCCTTGACACTTTTGTTGAAATATTTTTTAATATTCTATTGTCTTCTCTTTATATTATCCAAGGAAAACATTATTTTCTCCTCTAAAGCCAAAAGTGCATTCATTCTTTGAGAAACATCAAAAGAATTTAATTCTTCAACATGTAGCATTGACCTTAAGGAGGAAAGTTCCATCTCAATAGGAAGAATGGATTCTTGACCATAAACAAGCTGGAAAGGAGTGCAACCAGTGCTCACATTGGAGGTAGTGTGATCTGCCAAAATGGCATAAGTGAGGAGGGTGTGCCATTGACGAGGCTTATCTTCAATGAGCCTCTTGATAATTCTTATCAAATTTTTATTGGTAGACTCGGAATGCACATTACCTTGTGGATAATAAGATGATGAGGTAAAATGTTTAACCCCCAACTTAGCTAAAAATTTGGTCAACTTATCAAAAATAAAAGCGGGACCATTGCCTGTAATAATTTCCAAAGGAAGACCAAATATGGAAAAAATATTAGTTTCAAAAAAAGAAATCACCTTCTCATCCTGTGAATGCTTAAGCGGGACAACTTCAATCCATTTCATAAAATAGTTTGTGGTTGTCAAGATAAAAACTTTCCCTGTTGAAGATGGAGGGTTAATAGGACCAATAAAGTCCAAGACCCATTTTGGAAAAGGAAAGTCAGGGATGACATGTTGTAAAGGCATTGCTGAAAGGAGTTCTTTCCCAACAAATTTCTAGCACTTGTCACAATATCTTGAAAAAACATAACAATCACGAAAGACTGAAGGTCAATAGTATCATTTTCTGATAATCTTAAAAGCAGTGGTTTTAGTAGAAAAGTGACCTCCTACATGAAAAATAGAATTTGAAGAACCATGAGTCTCTTGTAACAATTTATGTGCTTCCTCATTGTTCAGACAACGAAGTAACATATCATCGGTAGATGTCCTAAAAAATAAGTCTCCTATAAAGACGTATCTAGCATATTCAAGATAGATCCTTCTTCTTTGATGGGTATCTAAGTTATCCGCATATCTTTGATTTTGCAAGTAATAAAACAGATCTTTATAGAAAGGATGTTTAGACATAGGAAGGATTTGATTGTCAATGTAAAACAGTGCTGATAGAGAGCTATCATTTTCATCAATTTCTTCACCCATTTCAGCATGTTGAACTAAGTGAAGGGCTAAGTCACATCCTTTGATGGTGTTAGAAGTCACGATAGTTAAATCATGATCCTAGATCTTGGCAAGCCAATGTGCAAGCTTCACTAAAAGATAATTCTGTGAGAGAAAAACCTTGACAGTGAGTAAAGGTAATTTTACCAGCCTGTGCTTACCTAATATGAAGTGGAAAAACCTTTCAACAATGTTAACAAGAGCGAAAGCATGCTTTTCGATAAAAGAATATTTAAACTCATCATCAAACAAGGTTTGACTCATGTAATCCACTAGTTTTTCATTAACTTGGTCATCATATTGCATGAGGATAGCAGAAACTGTGTCCTATGTGGCATTAGTATATATCATAAATTCTTTCTCAAAATATGGCTTTGCCAAAACTGATGTGAATTGATTGCTTTCTTGATCCCTATGAAAGCATTTTTGACATTATCTGTCCAAGAAAAGGAACAATCTTGCTTAAGAATATTATGACTTGGTTTTACCATTACAACAAAATCAAGAAAAGAACTATGGACAAAGTTAATAACACCCATAAAATATTGAACATCCTTCTTGGAAGTAGGAGTAGGCAGATTTAGGATAACAACAATCCTTTCAGGAGCAATGCTTATTCCTAAATCAGAGACAATGTGTCCAAGGAGCTTTCCCTTGGTAACGCCTAAAATAGACTTAGAAAGATTTAGAGAAATGCCAAATTTTCTGCATCACATGAGAACCCTTTTAAGATGACCAGAATGATCTGATCAATTTTTAGAATACACAGTTAAGTCATCAAGATAAATCTGAATAATTTTGTCGATCGAATAATTGTTGAATTAGTAAGAGGGGGGGTGAATCAATAATAGAGAAATTTAATCCTTTTTCACCATAAAATGCAAGTGTTATATCAATGTAGCATTATCATCCAATAGTTGCAGAGTAAATAAACAATGAACAAATGAGAAATCACACACATACATAATACACCAGTGTTTTACGTGGAAACCCAAAGAGGGAGAAAACCACAGAATGATTTTTCTTATATGTATTTAAGAATTAAATTCATTGGAAGCACCAACTTCCTTTGTTTTCTAGCTGCAACTAGAAGGAGGCTCCAACCCCCTAGTTTCTCAAGCTACAACTTGAAGGAAGCTCCAACTCCCCAATTCTCTAGCTACAACCAGAGTGAGGCTACAACCCCCTATGTTCTCCGACTACAACCAAAATGAGGCTACAACCCCCTATGTTCTCTGGCTACAACCGGAAGGTGGCTACAACCACTTTTCCTTACCCCGTCCAACTTCCCTGATGTATAAGTAGAATGATGGAACCACTGTCACACTATCACTGTGAGATATACTATTGTAAACCTGTACCAATCAACTTGCACCAAACAACCTGTACCAATAACCTGAACCATGCATCAACCTGTACCTCAACTTGTAATCAAAATGTATGATAAAAAAGTGCATCAACCATGCACCAACCTATACCAAACAACCTGTAGTCAACCTGTACCATAAACAAGTGCATCAATGCTATAGTGGGAAAATCCCCCTATGGACTGCACTAGGGTTCAACATGTAGGAAGAGATAACTGTATAAAGTATCCTACGTTTTGGCAACTACCCCAAATACACCCCACATTCATGCATAAAACACAAACAAAAAAGATCTGGTAACTCTACCTTAAACTCTGCATTCGGTGTCGATCCTTTTGCGTTCGGTTGTTCCTCGACTACAAGTCTCCTCCCAAGGCTGACTTGCATTCATAAACAAAAAAACAAATAACTATGAAAATTCATCTTATATATGACTTAGTGGGTTAGATGTCATAATCAAATACAAATCAAACATAAATATTGAACACATCATATTCGAGACAGAAAAAGTATTCCTTTTTATTAATCTCACAAAGTTACTTACAATGAGATCAACGAATGCTCCTCGAACCTGGTCTGGGATCCTCTTCACCAAACTCCAATTGCGCTTCCACGTATATTTATCCTCTTCATATCTCTCTAGGGAATGTATTAGGCTTGCAATGGAGAGAAAAGGCAAGAATGAGGAATTCTGGCTCAAAACTCACAATGTGGCTGCAAATTCTTGGGGCAAGGGGGGAAAGTGAAATGGGAAAAGTTTCACTGTTCTTTTTCTTCTCCTTTGAATAATACCCCAAAACCTCCTTTTATATGAAAAAAGGATGGTTATTCAGTTGGGTGATGGGCTATAGGTGGTGGGACAGTTGGGAAACTACCCAATAGCCTATAATATCAACAAATTTCTTGCATATTTTTTATTTTTACAATTTTTGCGAGTATACATAGGCAATAGTGGTGCGGCTAGCATACATGCATGGGAAGTAGTGGTGCATCTAGCGTACATACGTAGGCATTAATGGTGCAAGGCGCATACATATTCAAAAATAGTGCTTTTAAGAAGAGTTTCTCAGTGATTGCTTCGCAAAAATGGTAAGTAAGAGGGCCTGATGCCAGGTATGCATGTATGGTGAAAATTAGGGTTATAACAGATTCCCCCTAATGTGTAAGTTTAGAAGAGAATCTGATGGCTGAAATTCATTACAAATCGTCACCAACATACAAAGCGAGTGAGCCCCAGACCCGAGTTCGGGAGGTGACATCTACAAAAATAATAATTGTCTCACCAAGGTGGGCATACCCATGCTCGGGATGAAATAAATCATGGTTTCCAATCAAATACATTACATATCCATGTCATATAACTATATAAAGTGTATTTGTGATCAATACACAATGGATCTACATCTCAAAATCAAAGATATACATGTATAGTATCCATCTTCAAGAAGCCAATGATGCATGATGGTTAGATATGAGGCCTTCAGAGCTCGATAAATAACTTCAAGATCTTCAAAAATTGGGTAGGAGTGTAATGTGAGTGTACGACTTCACTACCCAAAGGTCTTTGATGGCTCGTCGGGGAACAAACAAGAGGATCTCGGTCATCAGGCAGAGAACTTTGTTGATTTCGAACAAGGACTTGATTGGATTTTTGGGATGGCCGTCATGAGGGTAAGAGACAAACTGCAGAGGGGCCAACTCAAGTTGGGTAATAGTTCCCTTGGAAAATAGCATGACAGATGATTAGACTCAGGCATCACAACATTGACATAAGTTCACGATGCAAGAGGTAACGCAAACTCTCAATGTGTTTGGAAGAATAACCAAATGGAGGAGGACAGAACTCTATGTAATGAGAACATCTTCCTAAGGTCATATTAAATCCCAAAGCTTAACGAACAAACAAAAGGATGTGATTTGTCCAAGGGTGACTCATTGTTCTGCCATAAAAAAGAAAATACTTTTCTCGTCCTCTTTTTGGGGTATATTTGATTTTTTTTGTCTTTTGCAAAAAATTTGGAAATCTTGAAAAGGAATAAAAGAATGTTGCGTTACAAAGGACGAACAAGTGTCACAAATCATACTAGTTCCAAATGCAAGGAACACAGTAATTCTCATAGCAAGGAGACATATGAAAGGAAAGGACAGTCGGGAAAATTTCTCCATGGGTCAAGGTGTCAAGATGCAAAGGCAAAGTGATACAAGGCTTGCGTATAAAGCATGCTTCAAAGGTTCAGTTGAGAGCAACATGGAGTCAGCATTAGGCCAAAGATGCAGGGATGCAAATGCGATTAATAAGACATGATTAAACCCCCTTCAATGTATTTTTCACGAGCCCAGAGAAGGTAAGATCGATAATTTTTCCTTTTTAGAGTCTAAAAAAGCATAAAACAAGACTCCACCGGAGTACCTTTTTCGAAGGTAGTCTAGTCGGATCGAAAAAGGGATAAACTAGCACCGAAAAGATGTCTATTCAAAACCATTTTAATGAGTGTGACATTGATAATATCACTCAAAAATCTTTTCAATTTTAATGAATCTGAAAAGAGCTTAACTATGGAGTCACAACCTTTTTCTAGATTGATTCCCCTTAGCTCGAAAAAGTAGAAAAAGTATAAATCTACTTAGGAGAACTCTCCCACTGAGACGAATCTCCCGAGGTATACCTTTTTCCTCCTTAATCTACAGGCTGGAAAAAGCGGTAAACTCATGCCAGTAGATGTTTTTCTGAACCAATTAGCGAGTGTGAAAGAACAAGGTCACTGAACAATATTTTCAATTTTAGGGAGTTTGAAAAGAGCTTAACTATGGACTCCGTAAGGGACGTTCTTTTGGACCAATTTAACGAGTGTGAAAGAAAAAGGTCACTCGACAATCTTTTCAATTTTAGGGAGTCTAAAAAGAGCTTAACTATGGACTCCATGGGGGTTCCTTTTTCGTAACTTTAGTCCCTTAGGCCCAAAAAAGGGTTAAACTTATACCTGAGAATACTCTTCTAGAAAACTGACTTTCCTAGAGCGTACCTTTGTTCGTAAAATTGACCATCTAGACCGATAAAGGGGTAAACTATTGTCGGACAGACGTGCCTTCAAATTTTAGTTTGGCGAGCGTGAAGGACAACACAATCACTCAGCAATATTTTCATGTTTAGAGAGTCTGAAAAGGGATTAAAGAAGACTCCAGGGGGCTACAATTCATTTATGAAACTGGTTTAGGTAGAGCCCACTCCTAGGCTCATACTAAGAGTCTCTTCGATAGTCAACTTGGAAATTCTCCCAAAAGGGAAGAAAACAAAAACCACGGTGTAAGTCCTCCCATGGTATAGAAGTCGTAGTCATGGCTTCAAGGATAGCCTCATCTGAAGGCAATTAAAAATCCAAGAAATCATGCAAACGAGGATCGATAGTACCAAAGGGTGAAGTAAGCTGACCATATTCCATATGATGATGGAGTCTCTAGCCAGGACTGGCAGTTTCTATCAGCAAAGAATCACAAGCACAAGGGCTTGAGGATCTACAAAAAATGAGATCAAACTCAAAAGGAGACTCAAGATCACTTGGACAAAGAGGGGGAAGCAAGGGCTCCCATGCCCCCATTGGATAAACCAATGGATCAATTGTTGAGACCAAGTCTCGAGAAGGAAAACATGATTGTATAGGTTTCGGCTCAGAAGAAATTGAACACCAAGGATAAGATGCCGCATAATTAACCCATGGCGGAGTAGAGTCTACATGAACACTAGGAACATATAAAGGGGCATCCTGAGCTAACGCCGAATTAGGATGGTGATTATCAGATTCTAGCTGGTCGATAGTGACAATGCTTCCATTGTGAGGGAAATGCATCACTCCAAATAGCGTAGACACCACAATATTCATAGCATATACATAATCACACCCAAGAAGCATATTGAAATCTAATGGGCCTTGCACCACTATAACATCGACAAGGACAATCTTCCCACCTAATGAGATAGAAAACTGAGGAAGAATCCCCAAGTATTCTCTAGGATGTCTGTCAAAAACCAACATCTCATGCGAAGCAGACATAAGATCGAGAGATCCCAAGACTTTCCAAACTGAGGAGGATAAAATACTTGCAGAGGCTCCTTCATCCAGAATACATCGATAAAAAAAAATTGAATTAACTTCAACCCTTATTTGAAAAGGTGTAGAAGAAGGAAGACGAGGCTCAACAAGATCATTCCAATCAAAGGAAACCATCCTAGGGCTTGGAGGGGGTTTTCTCGAAGTGAGAAGAATGCCCTCTTGTTCTAAAAGTATTGAACTGGAAATGCTAAAAACATTGGTGGTAGACACATCACTCTCTAATAGAAGAGTGGGATCAGCCGAGGATTGCAATGGTGTGACCACTTTGGTAAACTCAACACTCTCCAAGAGAAGAGTGGGATCAACCAAAGACTGCATTGGCGTGACCACTTTCTCAACTAATGGCTGAATAGGTTGTGAGACTACATGTTCTAAAGACACCTCACCCCCCAAAAGAGGATTTGGATCAGCTGATGATTGCATCGGCATGACCACTTTCTCAACCAATGGATGAATAGTTTGCGAGACTACATGGTCTAAAGGCACCTCACCCCCTAAAAGAGGAGTGGGATCAGTCGATGACTACATTGACATGACCACTTTCTCAACCCATGGTTGAATAGACTGTGAGGAAACCTCAGAAGACTTAGAATCAGAAGAGCTTGCAAATAGGGACCACAATCTTCGTACTTCTGGAAGGCCAAGGCATAAATGGGTAAGTTGATCTCCCTTGCAAAGCTTACAAGAGAACGTAGGCTTATGTTCTATTATCAAAGAGAGATGCAAAGAAGCAGAGAGATCCTAGAGATCAAAGGGAACAGAGAGGACCTGATTAGCAGATTAGACCACCTCTCCAGGAGAATTATGTCGATGATGGGGAGGAATTGAGTTGTTTGATGACACTCATATAAACCTAATTAGTGATCATGATCACGATCATGGATCCATTTTTCTCACCTAGGAAGAGCACGAAATATTTCTCCTTTCACAAACAGAGGTAAATGAAGAAGCTAAGAAAGAAGAACAACAAGCCTTTGAGAACGCTATAATGGAGGTTCACTGGCAGTATAACCTAAGGAGAAAGAAGGCAAATGAGAACTCTCTGAAGAAAGTTGTTGAAACCAAGAAAACCTCAGAAAACCCTCCCAAGAAACTCCCTGGGTGAAATAATGTTGAATCTCTTGCGCAAAAAACTCTAGAAATTCTTAAAAGAGAAAGTCGAACTGGAGATTCATCAATCATTCAAACAAGTACACCTATCCACGGAGCTTCTACTGATAAATTAGAAGTACAAACCTTAAACAAAACCACTGCTCCTTTCATTCTTGAAGGGGAACTAGCTAAAATGAAGATTCCCATCCGCCTCTCTGAGCTAATGTACAAGAACGCTTATAGGTCTTAGGTGATAAAATATTTAAGCATTGAACTCGAGATAGGTACCTAAGATTTGAATGTTGGATTTGTACATCACTCTGACACAGTATACCTTGCCGATGATCAACCTGAGCTCCTGTTTGGTCCTAAATTTGACGGTCAAACTAATAATGGTGTCATGGCCCCTTTTCACATGAGCCTAAACATCCATGATTTGATATTACACAATGCTATGCTATATTTTGGTGCCTCCCACAACCTAATGCCCAAAGTCCTGATGGAAAATTTGGGACTCGAGGTCACCAGACCCTACAAAGATTTGCATTCTTTTGACTCCAGCAAAGTCAAATATATAGACTTGATTAAAGACTTGTGCATCACCTTGTATCAAATCCCAGAAAAAATCATGGTGATGGACATCATCGTTGCAGATATTCCCCCCAAGTATGGTATGTTGCTATCAAGGTCTTGGGGATCTAAATTGACAGGAACCCTGCAGCTAGATATGTCTTACACCACCATTCTGGTTTTCAGACAACAGAGAAGACTGTACAGGGAAACACTAATGAATTATATGGTCGGAGGCCAGGAAAAGCCACACAATTACCCACTATACTCCGTACACTCTGATATGAATTATTTTATTCTATACAACGATGGTGACTTTGAAGAACAAATCACACAACTGGAAGATGATACACGTGATCCGAAGGATGATAAAGTAGTTGTCGAAGTAATAAATCCCATGATTGAAGAGAATGAGGAGTTGCCAGTAGATTTCTAGAGCATGGACTTTGATGGTGATGTGAGTAAAGAAGGAGCTAGAGCCGAAGTTTGGTTGCATAACCATAGGTCAAAGTACTCCGAGAATCATTCCTACAAACTAAACTTCCAATGTACTAACAACATAGCTGAGTACAAGGCTTTGATGCTCGGCCTGAAATTATTGAAGAAAGTTGGTGCCAAGCAAATAATGGTAAGGGGTGATTCTAGATTGAGTATAAAGCAAATCAAAGGTGAGTATGCAGCAAAAAACCCCAAAATTAGATCCTATAGGAATGTTGTTTTAGATGCTCTTCAATGCTTTAATGAGATTGACTTGTAGGTAATGACTAGGGGACAAAATATACTTGCAGATGGGCTTGCTACATCGGCAACTACCTGTAAAATTCCTTCCTGTCCCACTCGCAAGTACACAATGGAGGTGAAGTGTAGACCAACCATTCCTGACAACATCAGATATTGGCAGGTATTTGGAAATGATGATCAGATCGAAGATTTTCTACAATGTAAGAATGATTTCGAATGTACAAACATAGATTTAGAAAATGACGATGAATTTGTAAATAAAGTTGTTTTTGAGAATGGTAGTGTAAATAAAATAAATGCTGAAGAATTTAATGAAAATGATGTAGATTTTGATATTTTGCAGTTGAAAAATAATGTGCTACCTAGAGGTTTAGTTCCATTGGAAGACTTATTTGATTTTAATGGCGTTGCCAAAAAAACAAAAATTGAAGCTAGTGGTAAGGAGGTCGAAGAATGCAACATAGGAACAGAAGAAAAACCCAAGATGATAAAACTTTTTAAATCTCTGCCACGAGATAAAAAAAGAAAATGGATTGAAATTTTTAAGGAATATATAGATGTTTTTGCCTGGGGCTATGAGGACTTAAAATCATATGACACAAGTATCATAAAGCATTGGATTCCCATAAAAGTAGAGCACAAACCTTTCAGACAGAAACTTAGGAGAATTAATCCCAAGTTGCTTCCCCTGATAGAGAAAGAAATCAAAAAGATGTATGATGCAAATATTATAGTCCCCTTGATAT
>JASDQU010424972.1:0-10027 GCA_032191745.1 Picea mariana
GGACACACATTCAGCCTATGGATTATGAACAACTTCTATTCAAATTTAAGCAATTCCATGAATATGGGAATTTTGTTAAACATTGTTTGAAAAATATTGTCCTAAAATAGGAGGCTCAAGAGAAAGAATATCAATGACAACAGGTGAATACAAAGAAGACAAGAAAAAAAAAACTGATTCAATGAACCACAAGTCAAGCTATCACAATCTACAATGTAGCAACACAACCTTTAGGAATAGGTCAAATAATGGATCAACCCTCATTATGTGATTCATCAAAGGAGACACTAAACAATTAGAAAGGATCACCTTCAAAAGGTAAAAGGCCCACCCCAACAAGAAATCTGTATTAAATATTTTCTCATGGGGATAATATCCCTACCACAAAACAATGGGAATTCCTTTATTTAATGTTGTTTCCTCTTTGGAAGTCCCAATTTTGGAAGAAAATCTCAATTGTGTCTCCTCGTCGTGAATGAATTATGAAATACATGAGMAAGAAGAGGATCTTCCACATATGCCTTTCAAAGGCCCCAATCCTATTGAAATTGACCCTATGCAGGATAATATTCACTTAGAATATGAGCCAAGAATGGATGAGGATAAAGACGAGCTTGCAGTAGAAGGAAAGCGACAAAAGAAGGTTGGCAAAAAATCTCATAAGGAAAATAGGGAAGAGGAAATTGAAAAGGATAAAGAACTGCGACACCAAATTAGATCAGATAAATTTATGAGAACCACAAGAGGAGTAAGGAATCAAAGTGGTCCCAACAAACTTCTGAGAAGGACCCACAAAAATAAAACCAAATGATGAAAGTTGTCTCCTGGAATTGTAAAGCCTTGGCAGGACAAAAACAAGGTGGAATTAGTCAATGACTTGATTAGAGAAACCTTTATTGCTTCTAATCTAGGAGACTAAATTAGAGTTCGAATAATCCCTAACAAAATGTAAAACAATATGGAAATACAGTGAGGGTCAAAAAATTAGCGTTAGGGGCCTTTGCATAGTATGGAAGAACACACGTATAAAAATATTTTTTTATCAACAAGACATTGGTTGTTGACTAGTCTTACACACATTTGTTCAGGGGAAAACTTCAATGTAATAAACATACACATGCCCTCTGTACACTTTTAAAATTATGAATTTTGGGACTTCCTAATGGATTTTAAAGGGTCTGGGTTTTGGAATCAAAGTATTGTATTGGGATATTTTAATAACACCATGTTCCAGAAATAAAAGCGATGAGGTAGCATTGTTAAAGATCCCTTAAGGGGTCATATGGAGGAATTGATATCCCTAGTCCATTTAGTGGATATAAAACCCTCCATGGTAAGAATTACATGGTCAAATAAGAGGGTAGGTCCAAGCCATATTGTTGCTTGACTAGATAGATTCTTTGTACATAGCTCATTGTTAAGGGTGCCTATACAACATCTTATAGAATTATCCCATGGACCATTTCATATAATAGACCTATCACACTTCAACTAACCAAAATCCTTGATCATGGGCTTATCCCCTTTAGGTTAAATCTATTTTTGCTACAAGAAAAAACCATTATGGAAATTATCTCTAAAAAACGGAGTGGATGAATAAGTGGATCACTAGTATATATCTGTGAACAAAAGTTAAAATATCTTAAAATTCTTCTCAAGGAATGGGATACAAACTATTATACATTGTCAGAAAGAGAAATACAAGAGAATAAGGAGAAGATTAATCAAATACATGAAAAACTAGAGAAAGAACATGTCATGATTGTGTTTCTAAACGAGGATAAAGAAGCATTCCAAAAATATAAAAAATGATTTGAGAACTAAGGAAGAAACTTGGAGGTTAAAGTCTCAAAGTTTATGGCTTACAGATGGAGATAGGAACAACAATTTTTTTCATAAACAAGCTAGGGTTAGAATTTGGAAAAGCAGTGTTAAGGAGATTCTCACCCTTAGTGGGGCTTTAGCCTCCAATTATGAAGAGATTAATGAGGAAGTTGTTTCTCACTTCACTGATCTCTATGCTAAAAACAATGGAGCTAATCTAGAATATTTTTCATCTGTATTGCATAATATCCCCTCTCTAGTTTTACTTGATGAGAATCTCAAGATAACTAAAGAAGTATCTAATGAGGAGATCAATAAAGTGATTTGGGAGCTCGCACCAGATAAATCCCCTAGTCCAGGTGGGATTACAATACACTTCTACATAAATTTTTGGAACACCATCAAATTTGATCTAATTCACATGATCAAGTACGTTCAAACCTCTTTCAGAATTGGGGGAGCAATCAATTCTTCCCTTTTAGTTCTAATTACAAACAAAGAGAATCCCTACTCCTTCTCAAGATTTCATCCCATCTAATTATGTAATGCTTCGTGATAACCAAAATGATAAAACAATTGATTCATAACATAATATCAGAGAATCAAGGAGGGTTTATGGAAAAGATACAAATCATGGCCTGATATCATTTTAGTGTGAGAGGTCATCCATTTCAGAAATTTGAAACGAGACAAAGGTATGCTTCCTAAATTAAACATGGATAATGTGTTTTATTGGGTTAGACATTAATTTATTTTTTAAGTAATAAAAAATTAGGTTTTTCTAAAAAACTATAAGATGGGTTTCCTCCTATTTAAGAAACCCATGAATCTCTCCTCTAGTTATTGGGTACTCCTATAAATTCTTCTAAGAAACCATAGACCTAAGAAAATGATTCCCCTTGTATATGCTTCTCTACATAATAATGATCAAATCTCTCAGCCGGTTGCTCGAACCCAGGGATGATTTTAAGGATGGAATTTTATGGTAGCAAATCTGATTTTTGGAAAAACCATGGAAAATTAGCCCATGAGCGAAATTTAGCCCCTAAAACCATCCATGCTCGAACCTAAAAGAAATAGTGGGAACTTCCTTGGAATCAAAATAGTAAGAGGTGTTAAGAGTATTATCCACTCTCAGTTTGTTGATGATAATTTGTTACTAGGAGGGGCCTCCACTGTCATGGCACAAAGATTCAATAAATTCTTGGATGTATATCTAAAATCTTCTGGAGGCTGGATTAATCATAATAAATTCCAGATATATTCTTGGAATGTGAATAAAACTCTCCTTAATGCAATATCAAGTGTATTTCAGTTTCCCACAATGAATCTTCGACCTATTTTAAACACCTAGGTATGCCCATATGTCTTTGGTCTTCCTCTTCTCACATGTGGTATCAAGTTATCAGAAAAATCAAAGCCAAATTCACTTTGTGGGGAGCACATTGGGATTTACCCTATAGGTTGCTTCGTTCTTATCAAATTTGTCTTATCGGTCTTACCTACCTTTCAATATAATACCCTATTAGCTCCTATGGGAATTAATCAACAAATAGCATAAGACATTAGGAGGTTTTTGTGGCAAGGGGGGAACAGATAGTAAGAAATATCATTTGGTCAATTGGGATATAATAAGAGAACCTAAGGAACAATGTGGACTTGGTATAAAGGATCCTACTTTAATGGATTTAGCACTAGGATCCAAGCTCCTATGGTGGCTAATCACAAGGAGTTATGATTGGTGGAAAAAAATTATGCATAAAAAATAATTCATGGGCATAACAAAATGATGTCTTGAGATGACTCTTGCAACAAGGGAAGGACCCCCAATTTTGAAATTGATGAAATCATCTTTTTCTTTAATAAAATAAAGGCTATCTTGGGTCCTTATGAGTGGAAGGCAAATTTCTTGGTGGAGCAATAGTGTCACATGAAATCAACCTCTTAATTCAAACCAAGAACTTCTTCCTCTTCAAGAATGGCTAGTTTCTCAAGGAAACTGCACTCTATATGACATATCCACTTGATCCAGTTTGGGTTGGTGGATTGGATGGAATCTAGGCTCAGCTCCACATTATCTCATCCTGACAGTTAATCATCTTCAAACATTCCTTAAAGGTTGTGCACCAATAGTCTAAATTCCATAGAACAAGGAAGCTGGTGAGCCACAAATTACACTGTGAAGAAAGGTTATGAATGAAAATTATAAAATCTCTCTCTTCCATCTAAATCTTCAATCTAGGGGAAAATTTTCATTCATATGGTATTCCAAACATAGACATGTTTTTTTGGACTATGTTATCATACCTTGTTATCAAACCTGATTTGGTCTAGGTTTTGGACACTCATATATTTTTAAGGTTTCTCTAATCATCAGGTCTTTGACCACAACTAGCCCTTGGACATTTACAGTTTGAAGAAAATATCATTCCATTGCAATTCAAAGAAAACCAAATATTACATATAAGAAACCTTTGCATAAACATCATTGTTATATCTACAGCCACCAAAGACTGAAATATTAGTTGGTCACTATTATGAAAGAATTGTAAATATCAACAGAGGTCACCATAAGAACCATTTATCCATAGTGATTCTCACATATGAATAATAGGTTTCCAACAAGAAAATCATCTTCAAATCACTAGGATACTTGGCATAATTAAAAAAAAAAAAAGAATGAAAAACAACACTACAGGAAAATAAAGTCAATTGTAGGTCAATGCCATGTATCTCAACTTCAAATCATAGTTTTAAATGCTCATGTACACAATATATCTGAACTTTCACATGCCAAAATATAATCATATAGAAAATTTCCTTGACACAATCTCATAAACTGACAACCGCCAGACATTATGATTTAGTCATTGAGAAATCAAATGGAGGCCACCTCAAGAACCTATCGCTACTAGGATATTGCTGGTATTTTAGTGGTTTACATGATTGTGGATTGAATGTGTAATATTTCATTATTGGATACTAATATTGTGAATGAAAGAGAAACATTAAAACATAGAGGTGATACTATTACCACATTTGTAGAATTCACTCAACAACACTTTTTTGTATAACAGTAACAAGCTTGTAAAAAAATCACTTTACATATGTAAATTAACTAAAGCATGGGGATCAATGGTAAAACATTAGCATTCATGAAATTTAACCTATGCATGCTCAAACCTTTGAAAAAACCTGGTAATTTAGACATCCATCGACCTTCATGGATTTGTCCCCTGGAGGGGGCAACTCCCCTCACCCTCGTCCCTCTAACATTGATGTGTTCCAAGATATAATTTAATCTTTAGGTAAATGCATCAAACAACCTCCTTCATGATTTATAAATTGCTTAGATGAAATTTGATCTGTAAACTATTGTGGATATTCCATTGGAACAATTCGTCACAATAGATCTGATAAATAAAATTGAAATCTACACTATGAAGGTTAGATTCATTTAGATTCCATAATATTTAGATACTAATTTTATAATTATGCATGAAATAGATAAAATGTGGAAAATAGAGAAAAATAACGTAAAATTAGACACCATCCACAAAACAACATAAATATTTTCTTTGGGAAACTCTTACGAGAGAAAACCAAGCTAGAAGGTGACACTACTTTGATCTCTTTTATGGTATGGAAGAATTACAAGTATAAAGGAGAAGGCACTCTCCATGGAGTGACCTGAGACCTCTGTCATGTTAGCACTAATACATATGGTGTTGATTAACACTACTACATATGGTGTTGAAATCCGACGGGGTGTTTTGACGTTATGAAAAAAATCCACCTTACCTTCAGAGGTTACCCATTAATTCTAAAAATTTCGTTAATTTTTTTCGTGGTGCCCCGACGTTCATCAGACATATGATGTAGTTTAGTGTTCGACGTATTTTCAACTCGTATTCAATAGTTTTCAAGACTAATTACAACACCATCGTGACCACCATTTCCGTATGTCCTGCCTCTATGGCATCTATGTGGCACTGGCATGTCAACAAAGTTTTTTGTCATTGGTACGTTTTGCACCTAATTGGGCCTTAATTATGCCAGCTAGGGGGATAAAAATATCTGTCATGGGCTTATTATGTTTGCATTGTAACGATCTATATGTCAATTGTTCCTTCTATGACGACTAAAAATTTCTGGCTCAGGATAATTATGCTCACGTTGTCTCGATCGAGATGCCAACTATGCCTTCTATGGAGGATAAAAATGTTCCACGTGGGCTAATTATGCCTGCTCTACCTCCAGACGTCAATTAAACATGAATGTACAAGATATATAATTGGTAAGTACAAGGATTAATGGATGAACATAGTACAAATTAGAAGTTTTCATGATGTGGGTAGGCTAGACAGTACCTAACCCAGATCAATAGGTCACACTAACCAAGATATTGGTTAGTGTGACCTATGAAGTCATATGATGGCTAGTCCTGACTGGTACTGCCATGTCACAAAGTTACCTTTTATATAACGAAGGGACAATAGTCCATGGCATAATAAGTATCCCATTAAGTGGTTAAGTCTATGTAATCTGAGTGCCCTAGAGGTTTCCTAGGACATTGAATCCATTTATGCATTTAGAAATGCAGGTTAAACAACAAAAAAATGTCATTTTTCATATATTTATATCACCAAATTCAAGTGAAAATTCCAATTAAACGTAGAACGTTTAGACTACATCACAATGGGGGAAACTTGGGAAGAATTCAAGTGGTTGGATAAGAGGTCATAGTACTACACCCATATGCAGATGGTGCCACCAGTCAATAAGAAGCACTCTACATCAACATCGACAATCAAGAAGGTTGTAAGACAGAGAAAGGGGGAGTCTCCAACAACAATGGGAGGACCAAATAAAATGGAGCACATATTGAGGGGAGGAATCGTTGATGCCAACAATTTCAAGGGAATATGACAATACAAGAATATGGGAGACAAATTAGTTCACGAGATGGAATATGCCCGGGTTGGTTGGGCCAAATGGTCATTGAAGTTGTTTGACCCAAGTATAGGATAAAATGACAGTTTCTTAGGAACAAAACCATAACAATTGGTAAACATATAACTTTTTGGTATCAATCCTATCCATCCCCACCATAGACTTATTCCTTGAGCTTGTCCCCAATACTTTCCCTACTCTCTTCATGCCTAGTGGTGCACCCTCCATATTCATACTGCATTCCATATATTCCATTAGACCCTTCGGTGCACTACAAATTTTGGAACCCATTGGCATTGTAAGATACTTCAGTACCCACCCACAGTGTGAAGCTGATGACTAGATAAAACACCCTTTTGAGTTTCAATTGCAACGAACGACTGGCTACAAAAAGGAGGAGTGTGCCTCAAGTAATAAGCATCGTCTTAAAGATGTAACATATGGATAGAGGACCTGTGAATACATGTAAATTTAGTTATGATCCACTTATGTAAGAAACCTATGGGTCACGATGGTGTCCATGGGGAACATAATATATAAGGTTGTAACAACTGGCTGGATGACCTGTGAATACATGTAAAGTTAGTTATGATCCACTTATATAAGCGACCTATGGGTCACGATGGTCCCCGTGGGGAACATAACATATAATGTTGTAAGTAGAGAGATAACAAAGGAGAGGATTATTAGAGATTCCTCGTGAGGATTCTTCGTAGAGGAGAAATTTGTAGAATTTGTATTACAATTTGCCCAGTTTTGTAATGAAGATTGTATCTGTGATGTCTGTCATGTAACGATCCTTCTATATTTATGAGGAATTAAGGGAATATCAATAATGTTTTTGAATCATACTTGTCTTATATGTGATTCTTGTTGTGATCTTCACTGATTATCTGCAATCTTTAAGTGGTGTTTAATTCATCTCTTTAATAATATTTGAATCTACCTACAAGAAATATTTATATTTCAAATTTTTTTTATGAGACAAAAATAATTGTATTGATATTTCTTATGGAAATGGCATACACATTGATGAGATCCCTTTTACTTTTAACATTAGCAACCATTGCCTTTATAGATTGTCTCTATCATATAAGACTATATCCTATGTGTTGAGGAAAATATATGAATTGATCTTACTCAAGCATTTTCAGACTTTACTTGGCTAAATCAAAGTAGACGGGAATATCACCCTATGTTTATAGCCAACAAAAATAACATCCTAACTCACAAGTATTAATTATGAGTGCTTAGGCTAGTCTTTTATCAACAAAAAGCTTGCTGGAAATTCACTTTTTATGTGATTTTATGAATACAACAGTTACTGAAATAAATGTAAGAACATAAGTAAAGGCACCAAGATTATAATGAAGATAGATGAGACATAAAGAAATCCTTTATTTCATTCCAATTCACCAAAGATTAATTTTCTTTACAAAATCTCGTACAGAAATCTTGGACCAAAGTCAAACTTAGACATCCCCGATAGAACTTACAAAAGGACCTCTGACAGAAAACCAAAACTGAACTCTAAAAGTTGGATCATCTTGCCACAGATTGTTGCCCACTCAACTCTGCACAATAGCCTTTATTAGTNCATGAAAATTAATTCACAAACATACAAGTCTACACAGACTATCAAAGATATATCAACACCTCTGAAGAACAAGTGTCTGAATGATTTGATTCAACCCTAAATATTGTTGTCTACAATAAGACCCTGCTATCATAAAAGAGAATTAGGTTGTGATGAATATATGAATGAATGAAAATTGAACTATCTCAACATAAACTTAAAGAGAAAACCTTAACATGCTTCTGATTCTATCCTCCCTTTGTTCCTCTCTTTCCTTTTTCTTTTAACAAATTGGAATTGGTTGAAGAAGTTGAACCAATTCATTACTTAAGTTAACTAAAAGACTCAACTAACTTTAGTTAGAGGGAAGAGTAATAATTATAATAAGGGTCATAAATAATAATAACTAGTAGGTGGGACCCCTTGTGACTCCCTTTACTTCATAACAATCATAATAATCATAACATAACCATTACTTAAGCAAAACACACCTCCTTGAGTCTCCCA
The DNA here is from genome assembly GCA_032191745.1 of Picea mariana. NCBI lineage: Eukaryota > Viridiplantae > Streptophyta > Pinopsida > Pinales > Pinaceae > Picea > Picea mariana. The sequence continues at coordinate 8,861 of JASDQU010424972.1, forward strand.
TCAACATATTCACTTTTGGTAATTTAAGCTCATGAAATTTGAAATTATTTCAAAAATAATACTCATATATCCAAAATAAACATGCTCTCTAAAGCTCCCTGAAGTCAACTATCATAAAACGATAGATAAAATAAAACTCAAAGCCATATCTTTCCTTGCTGATGTTATTATCCTTTAGTCCTTCTTTTTGACAGAGGCATGATAGGCCTCTGGTTTTAGCCTTTTATTTGAATGGCGCATCCCTGCATGCATGATTGATTAGAAAATGATCTTTTAATTAACTATACATGAGAACTCTTTTGAAATACGAAATGGATTTTGGCTCAACAATATATTAGACTCATGCAATCCAATTCATACAAATTGTTTTACTATCAATCAATGAGCAAGGGGGTGGAAAAAGGGTTATGGTATAGATGAAGGGGTTGGATTGAGCAAAAATATGATATAATGAGGGGGAAAAAACATGGTCACTGCTCAATGATAGCAGAAATCAACTGTAAAGGAACCAATAAAACCTTGCTGCAATCTGTTGGTTGTGGAGCCTGATTATCTTATTGATTTATAGGTCTTTTACTTTCAGCCATGTTTATACCCCATGAAGTATTTACACCCCAGAAGTATGTACACTCTTCCACACGGGGGAGTGCAGAGGAGGGGTACCCCCTTTGTGGGGTCCAGGGGGCTATCCCCCCGGTTGGTGGGTCTGGGGGAAAGCTGGCCCCCAACGAGGGTTTGGGGGCGAAGCCCCCGAAGCAAAAATTGCCTTATAAAAGTATATTGTAATTTCATTGTAAATCTGGACCGTTCATTATAAGGTCGCAGATCTAATGGTAGAGATTATGTTAGGGTTTTCTTTCCCTAGAAGGAAACCCTCTTTTATGAGGGAAATGTATTGCGGCTATGGTTGATGGTGAATATTGTATTCTGGGAGAGGAGACTGTGAGAGAAAGAAGAGGAAGTTACAACGGGTTTTGTTGTAGGTTGTATCCCTTCATTTGCTGGATAATAATAAAGGAAGGACCTGGCAATTTCTCTGGTCGACATAGCCCACACTGGGTGAACCACGCAAATCTGTGTCTCTCTTGTATTGTGTGTCTTCTGTGTTTTGTTTCTGCATTTGTTTTATTTTATTGCTTATCGGTCCTGTTTTTCTAACAACTGGTA
>JASDQU010424977.1:0-10027 GCA_032191745.1 Picea mariana
TTTTCATTTTTTTTTAATGAAATACATTGGAAATCACAATATTTTTTTAGGGAATTTTAAATAATGATAAAAATAAAATAAAAAATGTACCAAAAAAGGGTTTGATCCTAAGTCTTATGAATTATATAAAAAATAATAATAATAATAATAATAAATAAATAAATTATTTAAGTATTAATCCCATTGCATTCAAATGGTCGGAGTTCATTCACTATGCTCACTCTCCCCACTCTGACCACTAGCTTCTCCACCTACCCAGATGGACCTTCCATGAATGCCTCATGGGGGGTGTATTATTTTATGTTTTTTATTTTATTTATTTTTATTTTTATTTTTATTTTTTGTTTTGTTTATTAGTTCTTTTTTGTTTTTGTTTTTTTAATTTAATTTAATCTAATATAATTTTATTTTATTTTATTTATTTATTTTGTTTCATTTAATTTTATTTCATTTGTAGTTTTTCATGGATGTATAGTTTTACGCAAATAATATGAACAAGAAACATGAAGTGGCCTAATGTTTAAAAACATGTATTTCATCCTTAAAGGTCATAGGTTTGAATCTAGTTGGGGGTAGGATAATTTTTGTAGATATCATTTTTAATTGATTAGGGGTAATTTTTGTTTTTAACTCTGTAAATAATTTGTTTTTCAATTTTTTTTTGTATTATATTTTTAATTTTTAATGTTTTCTTGATTTAAAAAAAAAAAGGAAAATTGGAAAAAAAATGTTCTACAAGTCGTAGGTCCCATGCCCGCCTAGGTTCTATTCACACTATCCATAAGGGTTGAACCTTTTAAACAATTAAGCACTTAACTCTCTCATGTGTGTGGGATGTCTTTTTCAGGAAGAAGATCAATGGTTGAGATTTACCCGTAGGCTAAATCAATGGTTGTTGAGTGACAATTTTCAAACGACCATAACTTTTGCTACATGTGTCGAAATAAGTTCCGCGATACCTCGTTGGAAAGGTATCAGATAGAGGAACACATTGATGCGGGTATCTAGGCAAAAATGTTGACATAAAATGAAGAAAATAGACAGATTTAGGGGGGGGGGAATCGGCCATACCAACTTCAGGAAGACCTATCTGGAGATACGAGCAATGAAATCAGAAACAAGAGGGCTCGATGGAAATATGGGAGAGTGAATAATAGACTGGGATAGAAATGGATAGCATATTAAAAGAAAAAATGGCCTGAAAATTCAAAACACAGACAGAACCTGAATTTAGATGAAAACCGAGTATGTTGACTTCAAATTGTCATATCTTGAGTTGCAAGCAATAAAATTGAACCAACAATAGCTCAAAGGAAATCTAAGACAGAGGAGAATAAGAAACAATTATCACATTCTATAGGTCGAAGCCAAAAACACCCAGAAACTTCTGAAAAATAAAAGATAACACAAATGGATAAAGACAACGAGTATTTTTAAACAGATATCATTTATAAACTGTCTGAGGATGAAAATAATGACACATGAGTCTGTTAAGTTTCTCTATGTAACACTTACATGTGTCCATTTTTAAAATGAGAGAAAAGAAATGGAAGGAAAATGAAATGAATAGTGATGAGAATTGAAGAGTCTCTCTCTTGTCTTATAAAAGAGAACTCATGGCATAAAGAGAAGACTTTTGCCCTGTGTAACAAAAGATGGTACTTTTACTTCTGAGGAATAAAGAGCATGAGGCATTTCGAAAATTTATGGATTTGATGGATGTATTAGAGACTACTCTTTATGCATTTGTATTTTTCTTGAGTAGATAGGATCATGTTGTATGAATTTTGTATGCACTCTGTGTTGTTTACTTGGGTTGTCACATATTTCTTCATGGGTACAGAAATGATGTTATAAATGAATTGTTCAACTATTTGTCTATGCATCTGTAGCATTATTTATTTCATTTACCATTAGAATACATGAATTATGTATCGTTCTGATGGTTGTCTTTATCTGTACTCATTCTATTAGTTTTTCTCCTAGGATAGGTTAGAATTAGTTAGATTAGATTAGTTTTCCTTAGTTAGATTAGTCTTAGAATTAGTTAGAATTCTTTGGGGGGAAGTTTGTTGTCTTTCCTATTTTATTTCTTTTATTTATGAGCAGTAGTGATGCCTGTAAGTTCATGGGAAATGCTACCCCAAATGAGAGTAGGTATGATTGGGAACTACCATCGGTTGTTTTCCCTCATCTGATTGAAAGGGTCATTCTGGACCGTCAAGAAAAATGGCACTAGAAGGAGGGTTAGATGAAAAGTTGAGCCTATGCAATCATTCTTGTTAATTTTTGTTTTTATTTACTAATGGCTATATCCCATATCCATTTATGGAGGTGTTTTTTTGGTATTGTACCTCCCAAACCTCCTGGAAAGATTTTACATTTCTTTTCGAAACTAAGATTTGATGGCGAGGGTGAAATCTCTGCATCTAAACATGCTTTTAATTTCTAGAAATTTTGTGGTTCTCACAATAATACTCATAGAAATATCATTTGTAGGTTATTCACTCTCACTTTTGCAGGTCAGGTTAAGAGCTGGCGCGAGACTTTGCCGACCACCTCTATTCACACAAGGGAACAATTTTTGTGTGAATCTTTGCATGCTTTTGAGAATTTTGACTATGATGAATCGTGTGCAGAGATGTCAAAGCTTAGAAAGAAGATAGATTAATCCCTTGAAGTTTTTGTTATCATATTTAGCCATCTTTGTTATAGATTTCCTTTAGAAGATAGGTCATCTAACAATGATTTGATTTCATGTTTAGTTTTTCTTGCTAGTAAAACATACAAGTCGGTGGATGAAGAATCTAAATCATGCTCTAATGTTATTTTACATGTTAACTTAGATTTAAATGAAAATGTTTAAAATGATAATGGTTTGGATGGACTTGATATGTTTGGATCTTTCTTTACTATGGGGGATATAGATCAGATAGAAAAATATTTTTCCGAAGAAACCTATGTATCCTCCCACCACTCCATTCCCCCTTACCTTCCTTGTGACGAAAAAGAGTCCTCTTGTGTTGTAATTCCAAGTTCATACTTTTCTGTAGTTTGCCAACAGGAGGGTTATCCTTTTGATAATATGACACTTCGGTCTACACCAATGGTTATGTCAAGCTCTCATTATCCTATTTCATCTTTTCCATCACAAGAAATGGAGGGAGCTATGGATGAAAACTTGAAAGCTGATCATTTTGTTAATGAAGAAAATATGGACACACTTAACATGATACATGCCTCACCATTGGATAAAGTGGAATTAATTCATTCTTATTTGGATTGTCATGTTGTTACCAGCTCTCCGTGTGTGACTAACATAGAGAAAGATTATTTTCATATAATCGATGGGTCATTTATTGAAACTTCTTGTTCTAACAATTCTTGTAATTTGCTCCTCTCTTCTAACTGTGAATATACTTTGGAATATATTTCAGATCCTCATGTTGTGAAGGAGCAAGACATCCATGCTGAATTTTTCACTCAAGGAGAAGAAATAAACATGCAAGACATACCTCTTTTATCTCAACAATCTATGTTTAACTTGGAAGAGGAAACCCATCTTGAGGAAGGATGTACTAATTTTGAAACCACACCTAATGCAGAGCCCATTGATTCAAAAGCAATCATCGATGTGCTTAAGGAGGAGGAACTACCACTCAGGGAGTCAATTTCTGAAAACTTTTCTGGTTCTAGAGAAGCTTTTAATTCTTCCACTCATTATCACTTGTAGTCTGATCTCTTTAATCGTTTAACTTTGCAGGGAGATACCCATGGTCCTATTAAAATAGGCTCAATGGGGTTGATCCTTGTGGAAGTACTTGATGGTGGTGATGTGCATTTGAAAGATAGAGAGGATAAGGCCTCTTCCCATGAACTAATTATAACCAAGCCTTATCATCCTTTTTCATGGGTGGAAGAGAATTATGTAGCAAATGTGTATCAAAGGATGTCGTCTTCTTTTTCTTCTTCATTTTTGATAAATAGTGAATCTCATTGTTCAAGTATCCATTTATTGAATATTGTTAATACTAGTGTATCTCACCATTGTTTCAAAATTATCTCTCATACCATGGTTGGTCCTAACCCATACATATCATATGATCGCACTAGTCTATCTCAAGTTGTTGATTACTTGAAGTGTGAGTTCAGGAAGGCTTGCCAAGATAATGAGACACTTCGATCTTTGTCGATGGTTATGTTAGACCCTTATTCTTTTGGTTTGTCTTCAAGGATAAACAAATTTGTTAGCACAAAGATTCTCTCACCAAGCACACTTTATATAAACTCTATGCATGATTCTCATTTGGCATGTTACTTTCCATCAAACTCCTTACATCAATTCGATGAGAGAAATGTAAGATTTTAAGATAAGATTGAAGCATGGTTGGAGAGATAATTTTTAGATAGATTTTCCATGAATTATCATTGTTACATTTTTAATATGGTGGATAGAGTTTATCATGGTTTAATTTTTCTTACTTTTAGTTGATTCTTATTCCAAGCTCTATCACTAATCTTGCATCTTAAACATATGTCTACAAGCTTGGGATTAATTCGATGGCTACATTGGCATTATGACTTTACATAGCTCATTTTTCAGCCATTGCATAGCACAAGACAGGAGTAGAATAGAATAAATTAGTGTCTTTCCTTTGCATAGTTTAGATTTGCTTCCTAGTTTTTTAATTAGTTATTTTTTTTCCTTTTCTTTTATTTATTGTTGGTTGATAAATAAATGAATTCTCAACAAATATGAAAATACATAGAAGGATTTCCCACTAAATTTTCCCCTTGGATGGATTTTGAATTTTATTTTGATGTGGGGAAAATTCACTTCATTTCAATCTCAAAAACATGTATGTGTTAGGCAATTGCGAGATCACTAATTTGTATGCATGATCACCATGTCGAATTGTTTCCAACGCATTGTGGCATCTTGCAAGTGGGGTATTTTAAATTAAGAAACTATCCTTTCCCTCTTGTAATGAAAATGAACACTCAGATCTGTCCTATATTCACATCTACATGATTCTAATGGGAAAAGTTTGTTTGGTTGATATACTTTTTAAGTTCTGATTTTGATTTCCAATACACATTGAATCTAAATTCTGAGTACTAAAACTCTTCCCATCTAAAATTCAAGCCACTCCAAATCTGTGTAATTTCCTTAGATGATTATTTTTCCTCGGTTTTGGAGTTATCCAATTGTTTTCTTTCTCATCCACTCTTTTCTTTGATCACTTTCATCCAACATGAATTTTCTGCATAGACTTTTTGTATAATAAGCTTAGTTGATTTTGTATTTTCATTTTAGTTATTTTTTGTCATCACTTGTAGTTTTAATTTTTAGGCATTGGTTGTCATTGTCCTGTGCTATGCTCAATAGGTATTTTTAAGTACAAGTCCTCCTTTTACGTTGTATCTTTCTTCACCCAATCTTCCTCTCTTATACGGTAGCAAGAGATATTCTTTCACACTGCTTGAAAACACATCTTTGACATTCTTCACAGCATGGTAATGCAAATCTTTTGTTGATATCTTTTTCAGAAAATTGCTTGGGAACCCATATTTTTATTCCTCAATCCAATAATCGACAAAAGACTCAATCTTAGCACCACCAATTCATTAAGTTTTCAATCTAATTTTATAACTAATGTTTGTTGGTGGATTGATATCATCAAAGATGGATGGGATTGAAGTCTTATGGTCTTGTTTTCTTAAATTTGATTGACTATGTTTTCAGAAACAAGACATTGTGCCTAGAGATCCAAATCTCACAACAATCATGACACTAAAGTCATTTGATAAAAGGAATTTTGAAGGAAAGAACATACTTCTCATATCTCAAGGAGAAGGTTGTGATATTTGATTAAATGGACAACTAACAAATACTTGATAACTGCACTGGTCTTCACACAAATTTTTATGACAGCCAACTTAGTTTAAGTTTAGTTTATCTTAGCATGTTTTTCCTAGCATTAGTTTTATTATGGTCCTTACTTTTTTATTTGGATTAATTTCATTTTAATAAGTCATTCATTTGAGAGGACTTCTTCTCGAACTGTTTGAGAATTTATCACAACGTTCTCTTTTGTATGTAGGTCAAAAAAATGGTTTGTGCAGCCATCAGCTTAGAATATTTCCTATTGAAATGAAGGAAACTAAGGGAAGTGTTCATTTAAATTTGGTTACTCGTATTCCTTTGCAACATTTTTTTTGCCAAGTCAATAACTGATCAGAAATATATTCTCATTCATTTACTCTCATATTGTTTTACGATCTAGTTGTTGTTTAGAGCCATTTTAATAACTATTTTGATCACCTCCATAACTGTGATTTTCCTCTTTGTTTTACTATATTGAATTATTCAAATCTATGAGGTTATTGATGATATTGTATAGAAAGAAGAAAATGACACTTGAGTGAGAAATATGAAATGTAATTTTTGTCATTGGAAAATTCAACTTTTTTAAAATTACGAAGGAATTGCTTATGTCAAGAAATCCTAAGAGCATTTGGGTTATGGAATATCACATGAAACTGGATTTTGGAAAGTTGTTTTGATTGAGCATCTACACTAACCAATTTTTCTAGGTTCCCGGGAGATTGTTTTGTTGCCCTCAATGAAAGAAATTGGATTGGATAATTGTGTCACAAATATTTTACACTACATCATCAATTCTTGTAATTCGATTTGTTTTTCTTTTCATATCAGAAACTCTGGGAGTTTTTATTTTGGGCTTGATATCAAACGGTTACCATTTATTGACCAATTATTTCCCTTGGATTATTTTTTGAGTTTTCACTGAAAACACTATCTTTGCTACTGCAATAGATTTATTTCTGGTTGTTGGGTTTTCTTCTTATTTTTCAACCAGTTTTCTTTCTTTTTTGATGACTGACAGTTTAGTTTTAGATCCCTTAGTTTAATTTTCTTTTTCATGAATTTGATTTCTTATTTCATTCCTGCTTTCTACTTGTACATATTGATTCCATATTTTGATTTGACTGTTGGTATTTCCCCTAAGTTGAATTGACTCTTAGCCTGCCTTGGGGATTTCTCTTTGAATTTTGGTGAGGGGTTGGTCAATTCTGGTCACATATTGAAGTTTTTATCACAAGTCATAAAATGCATGGGATGCTCTATCTAAGTGAACATTCATGAATTTCTCAGTTGTAGGTATGGATTGATAATTATGGTGGAACACATGTGCCTGTTGTGGGTATCATGATAATCCATAAGTATAGGAAAGTGTCTATCCACTCTTTTCTTTGTGCTCCATCCTCTTAACATTGATAAAAATGGCCAATATTGTGTTAGTTTTTGGAGAAACCTATGGGTTAAACTAAAATGTATAACATATACTTAAAAAATCAAAGCAACTCTCGTATCACCCCGCTTCCTTCACCCTATGTGCATATGCATATCTATATCTAAATCTAAAAGGGTGAGAATTTTCTAAAATAAAAAGGAAGTTAAAAGCACTATTAATAGTGTGAGAAATACAAGTAAACTCGTCGGGGCTATGGACGCTATGGTACCGAGGAAACTTCATTGGGGCTATGGATGCTCGCTAGCAGCAAAGCAATGCCGAGAAAAGAGAGATGAGGAGCACATTTAGGTAAATGTTTTCTTGTTTTAAAAGTAAAAAAAAAACAATGGTTGAAACCAAAACTAATTTGAAGTGTACAACCAGTAAAATAACTTCTCATTATTTGTCTCTTTGCAAAGGTTGTGTTAGATTCCTAGTACTAGAAATATTGGGTTATATCTTTTAGAATTTTGACATCATTGTGGTACCCATGATTGTCGAAAATTTGTCTACAGTTTGCTGAACTTATCTTTAAAAATCAAATCTAAAGTATAGGCCCTAGACTTCTATTAACAGAGATAAATGTTTCTTCCAGTGTGTCGCCATTATTTTTTGTGGCTGCAACAACCCCTCTTTTTTACTTTTGCTTTTACAAGCGAAAGGAAAAAGATCCCCTACTAAAATTTTGATCATATTGCCTAATCCTCTATTGTTGGAGCCTATGTTATTTTTTTTCCTACCTCGAGGGAGTTTGGGGGTTCGATCTTAGTTGATGATTGTCTTTGATAGTGGTTGATTGTCTCTTCTAATCATAGATTATTACCTTCTAAAAACCTCTCCTCCTCATTTTTGTCACTCTTAGTACTTGTTTATAAATTTTCTTAAAGGCAAGGAAATATTATGCTTCTCATGTGTTGGTGAATGTCATTTTTATCGCATAACTAATTTTGTCTCTTTTTATGGTTACAAGAATAGGTTATCATGATATCCTTTCTTCATGATTGCTTCAGCCTTGAGATGCATGTGGGGGAATCCTTTGATCTTCTTCCCCTTTTAGCATTCCCTTTTATTTATTGAGATTTACCTCTCTTTTATTATATTATTCTATATAATTAAACCCCTTAGTTGGATTCTTCTATTCAATAGTTTTCCAACGCCTGTAACCATGCTTGAATCTGAGTTCTAGATTAAAAGTTATGGCTTCCTAAATTTTCTTAAGTATTCACTCACCTTTTCACCTCACTTCCATGTGACATCCATGTGGTTCCCTATCACTTGTGTCATCCTATGTGGTGTTGATGTAGGACCCATTACCTATCCTCATAATCATTGGGATTTACTTGCTTCACATCCTCCCAGCCTTCTGACCGCTTTCCCTAACGACGACGTCGTCTGAGCTCCCCTCTCCCTAACACTTGGACTCTCCCGACTCCATTCTTCAACGATGATGCCACCTATCCTCTTTCGTCGTCAGAGTTATATTTTCTCATGGTCCTCAACCACCCCAACTCTGTTCCCAACGATGACAGATCCAACGGCTCTTGAAAGCCAGAGATCGACAGTCCTTGTCCCCTCGGCAACTTGAAGTTAGCTGACAGTTAACCAACCCCAGCCTTGCTTAGCCGCTATGCTGGAAGCCTCATACTTGTGGTATTGCCATGACCTGTCACTTGCATGACATGTACACCCATCCTCAGTTTGACACGTATACTGACAAGGATATACACGACAACAAAGGACACTAGGACTTATCCTACCATGTGTTAACACACATGCTCCCTCATCGTCGGTGATCCCTCGTCGTCGACAATTTTTCCGTTATCCCTCATCATCGACGATCCCTCGTCATTATCCCTCCTTGTTTTTAGGTGCTTCCTTGTCATCGGTGATCCCTTGCAGTCTAGTGCCTCCTCCTCGTCAACGATCCCTCATCATTGGTGCTCCTTCCATCTTTACTCCTTGCTCAGGTGGGGCCCTCTCTAGTCCCATGCACTCACAAGATGACGCTTGTTACCCCTCAGGACACACTAGTTATCACTATGATATCCTAGTAAGCCTGAATAATGTAATCTAGGAGGCATGGGGCTTAGACTTGCCTATATATATATCTATTTTTTTCCCATTTTTGTATTTATATTGTATCATTTTATTTTATTTATTTTGTATACATTTCTGAAATTAGTTGTTTTTTCTTTTGTATAGTCATTTTATTTTATTTATTTATTTATTTATTTTTTCTTTGACTTTTTATTTTTATTTTTTATTTTATTTTTATTTATTTTGTAAATATTTTTATTTATATTTTATTTCATTTTCATGTATTTTATTTTATTTTTAATTATTTATTTTTATTATTTATTTTATTTATTTTGTTGTAAATTATTTATTTACTTTATAAGGATAAATAATAGTAATAATTCACACTAAGACCTAGGGTATAGTTTGTTGTTGTACATATTTTTATTTTAATATTCTTCATTTGTTATTTTTTTTATTGTCCTTTTGTACATATTTGCAATTTTCTTTCTAATTTTTTCCTTTTACCCATCTCTCCCAGCCCTATTTTATAGGCATCCCTATAATATAGGGATTTCCTAAATAATAGGAATTCCCTATATTGTAGTGATGGAAATGTTTTTTTTGTTTTTTTTTAAACTTGTTTTTCAATTTTTTTTTATCTGAAATACATTGGAAATCACAATATTTTTTAT
>JASDQU010424979.1:0-10027 GCA_032191745.1 Picea mariana
AGGGGTATGAGGTCAAAAGGAAGGAGAATTTGGTATGCAGGTTGAATAAGAACTTGTATGTACTAAAGAAAGCTCCAAGGCAGTGGTATTTGAAGTTTTACAGGTTTATAACAGAACAAGGTTATAGTATATATGTCATTATGATCATTGTGTTTATTTTAAAAGGATAAAAAATGGAATTTATATTATATTGGTAGTGTATGTAGATGACATGATTGTTGCAGGGTATAATATGCAGGATAAAAATGTGCTCAAGAAGAAATTATCTAATTCATTTTTTATGAAGGATTTGGATTCTGCAAAAAAAATCCTTGGTACCAGAATAACAAGAGACAAGAAAAATCACAAATTGACATTGTTTTAGGGTGAGTACATAGAGAAGGTGTTGGATAGGTTTAGAACGCAGAATGCAAAACCAATTAGTACACCTTGGGCCAAAAATTTCAAATTAACTAATTAAATGTGTCTCAAGGCATAGGAGGAGATATAATACATGTCCAGGGTCCCTTATTCATGAGAAGTTGGCATCTTGATGCATGCAATGGTTTGCAAAAGATAAGATATTGCACATGCAGTGGGAGTTGTGAAAATGTATATGAACAATACAAGTAAATAACATTGGGAGGCAGTAAAGTGGATTATTAGGTATTTTAAAGGTTCTACTTCTCATGCATTGTTTTTTGGAGGTTCAGACATTGTTCTACATGGCTATGTAGATTCATATATTGTAGGTGATAAGGATAACAGGAGGAGCACTACACAGTATGTTTTTACTGTAGGTGGAAAAACAATAATTTGGATTTCAAAACTACAAAAGGTTGTTTCACTTTCAACAATGGAAGGAAAGTATGCTTATTCTATAGAGGCTAGCAAAGAGATGATTTGGTTACAAAGTTTTATGGATGAATTCAGAAAGAAGAAGGAGAATAACAGTTAGTATTCTGACAACGAGAGTGCCATTCATATTGCAAAGAATCCAACCTTCCATTATAATACTAATAATATACAACTCACGTACCATTTCATACAATCCGTCTTGGAAGATGGACAATTGAAGTTGGAAAATTTACATAATATCCAGAATCCTGCAGACATGTTAACAAGGAGAGTAACCAGGGAGAAATTGAGTTGTTTCTCAGTTTCAGTTGCCCTTAAAGTATGAAGGTGAAGATGATAATTTTTTCAGGTATAAGGTGTATCATAGTACAACAGGTATAATAGAAATTGAGTTATTGTGATCATTCTTCAAGTGGGAGATTGTTGGTTGTGGAGCCTAATTACCAGTCTGATTCAGATATTTTTTTTTTCATCCATGTTTATAACCCATGAAGATTGTACACCCTAGATGACTCTACATCCCTTCATGAGGGGGGGTTTTAGGGTGGGCTTTCCCCCCTACAAAGTCTGTGGGGTTCCATGGTCAAGGGGAGAAACCCTCCAAGGAAAAATTACCTTGTAAAATATTGTGATTTTGTAGTTAATCTGTAGCGTTCCTTATAAGGTCACAGATCTGATGATAGAAGTTATTTTATGGATTTTTTCCCTAGAGGAAAACCCTATTTTATGAGGGAATTGTATTATGACTGTGTATGTGAGTGATTATTGTATTCTAAGAGAAGAGACTGTGAGAGAAAGAAGAGGAAATTACAATGGGTGCATTGTAGGTTGTATCCCTTCATTTTGTTGGATAATTAAAAGGAAGGACCTAGAATTTTTTCTAGTGGACGTAGCCACACTGGGTTAACCACATATATATGTGTCTCTATTTTGTTATGTATCTTCTATGTTTTATTTATGCATTTGTTTTATTTTATTGCTTTGTGATCGTGTTTTTATAACACTCAAGTATATCAAGAGTCCTATAAGTATCATGAAACTAGCCATAGCTCATTCATTGGACTACCTCACTACTATAGTGGCATTGAGAAAAACACTCAAGAAGACTACCTTCATGTCCTTTGGAAATCAGGTAGTATGGATAAGGGTATGGTCAACCCTCTCTCATAATCCTTTTTTATGTGGATGCACCCACTCTCCCTGAGACCATTATCTGGGACCTATATCACTTGATTCATAGTTTTTCACTAATCATAGTGATACCACTCTCTCATAATCCCTTCTGTGTGGAACCACCAAACCTTTTCTTTCCCACTCATTTCCCCAATGAAAACCTGCAACCAATACTTTGAAAACCACATCAATTCCCTAGAAAATTCCTTGAAAAATATTGACAATTAATTCAAAGAAGTTCAATACCAGAACAATCACAATTTCATTCAAGTTACTACCGAAATTGCTACGATAAATTCTAGGCTCACTACACTTGACAAACTCTATTCTAATGTAAAATATGTTATTCCATGGATTCATAAATCCATCTTGGGTCATATATTCTCTAAACATCCTTCAAAACAAGAGGGTGTTGACTCATCCCATTCCATGGCCTTTCATTCTAACCCCCTTTCTCACCCTTGCTCATGAACTATGTTTTCCTAAAGTAGAGGTGAATATATTTGATGGTTCAAACCTAATGGAATCGATCGCTCAAATGGAATATCATTTCTCATTGCATGGAAACTCTAATGAATTAATACAAAATCATGTAAGTATCCTCTATTTGGATCCAGAACATTGGAAATGGTGTAACAAATCACACCATAGTTATATTTCTTGGAATTTTTGGACACACCAATCACACTAAGAGGGGGGGGTGAACAAGTGTGAGGAATATTTTTACACTTCTCACAAAACTTTAGTTAGCAATCACCATTCACAACATCATTACTTATTACTTTCTTTTATACTTAGTTGATTTCATGTTAATCTATATTAATGGCATACATTAACAATAAAGATCTATGCACCATCACAATAAAGAACACAAGGAACACCAAATACATGTATAAGTTTCTTTTGTATTATGGACTACAATCCTTGGATTTTATCAGCACCAACTGAAATAGAGAACCAACTTCAAGAGAGTACCAAATCTCAATGCAGGACCCAACCTGCATATCTCAGCACCAACCAAGATGCAAGGAATCCAAACCTCAAGTACAAGACCCAACTTGTTGATAGAATGAAGTTTGTCAAATTGTACCAACATTCTATACCAATACAAGTGCATAAACTATGCACAACATGTGACCTCAACCTGTCTTATCAATATCATCATCCAAATCGAATATGTAACTTTTTAAAATACCTGTTGTATGTGATCATATACTTGCAAACCTTCCTTAACTTCAATAACAAGAAACTAGCATTTTCATCAAACTTTACTTTAGTCTCACATGAATAATTTTGGATCAGTCAACAACCCTAAATTGAAACAATCATAAATTTGTACCTATAATGAATAAATGTCTGAAAATTGTATAAAATGTTCTTTAGTGTCTTGTTTGCAATTCTCCTAGGTTTCACTGCTTGGAACCTCCCACAAAATGAGTTATACCAAAAATATCATACCTTGTTGAATTCTCACTTATTATATAGAGAACTTCTACAAAATGCCCTGCATGGAATATTTTCTGTATCGACCTGAAAAATAGTACACAACATACTACAAACTTTACTATAACCAATAAATCTAGTATAATTGAATTTGGATCTATTATGAATAATTTATGACGTTTTTACCTAAAACAAACGTTTTAGAATAGTTTCAAGACTAGACACAAACCCTATTTTCCAGGGAGTGGAACTCCCAAAATGCAATGACCCACAAACTGGAATTTTTATCAGATTTACTTGGATATGTTTTCTTAACATCCTCAAGATTTAGTTGTTTGAATAATTCTAGAACAAAATTTATTTTGAAAATGGTGAGATGACCTATAAATAACATACCTTAGAAAGGATCATCAAATGACTTTATCCTCTCTTAAGTTTCATCCTTCTTTACTTCACCTTCCCTCTCGTATTTTCCTTAGATATCCTTTGCTTATCTCAGTCACTTGTAGATAATCAATATTCTCAATGGATACTAATGGTATACCTTTTCTCTCTTATTTATACTCTCCAAGTAGCTTCCTCTAGAAGTATCCACTTAACCACTTTGTCCACTTAACCAACTTTGTCCACTTATCCACTTTTTCCAGAAATAGTAAACTCTCCAATTCAAGTTGCAACTAATTTATTTTTAATCATTTTCTTCCTGCAACCACTTAACCCATGACTAACCAGTTCGGTTGGTCAACTTATTCTAGGAGCTTCTAGAATAGTTTGACTTCTTTGACCTTCTAGAGGATTCTAGATAACTCATGAGGGTTCTCCAACTTGACATCACCATAACTCATTAACCGTGAGGAGTTATGTGATGTTCCACATATCACCAGAAATGGCATGACATATACTATCCATATGGAATAGTTTCTCCTACAAATTCGCTGATATTCACTATATTATTCCTTAATAAAACTTGAGTTCCCTAACCACAATGTTGGGATACCTCACCATTTGGACTTCACAAAGAGTCTTCCCATGAGGGATTTTAGCATAAGGGGACCTCTTTAAGAACTTTCTCCAAGAGCGTATTACCATGAAGGATTTCACCATAAGGGGACCACTTTGAAATTCATCCATTTGGTTATTCCTAATAACCATGAGAAGAAAATAATGACCAACCTTTACATAATCTCCTCTATACATCAATCCATGACAATACATCACTATGACACCACTTGACATCTTTTACATCAATTAAATCTATGAAAACATAGGACATCAATCAATACATCAATGATACTATGACAAGACATCAACTCTTTCACATCAATGAAAACATAATGCAACAATCTCCCCCTTTGACATTGATGGAAATACCAACATTGATGCCAACACTATTCATTGATGGAAACATGTAGACATGACATTTCTCTTCAATAGTAGTCATCTAAATCACATCAATGTGACTATCTCTCCCCCTTTGACATTAATGGAAAATGGTAGTTCTCTCCTTGGGGAGCCATGTAACGGCCCCATCGTTACGACTACGAGCGAAACAGATGTTCAAATTTTATTTTATTTTTAAAGGCAAGAAGGCGACGATGACCACAGTTTAATCACACTACTGACAAAAAACGCAAGCACGTAGTCCAAGCAACAGGAAACTATGACTCCACGCACTAGCATAAGGGAAACTGGGAAAAATATACATAGAACAACAAAGAGGAACAATTCTCCGCCCGACACAATGAGACCTCACCTACAAGCTAAGGGACAACACCCCCATCATGATGCAACAACCTTGATGACCAATGACTAGAACCTCAAGGCAAGCAAACCAAAAGTACGAAGGCGTAACAATCTAAGCGCTAACAACATCTCACATCGGCCAACAACAACCACATGGAAGGCACAGACCTCGTCCAAGTTATCCTTCACCTCTATACCTTAGGGCGCACAATGATCCCCTCATCAAGAATCATGTCATCCCCTAGAGATAGACATGACTATAACCTTGGCACGACACATCCTTTCTAGACCAAGGACTCTAGATAACTCTGACGTGCTAGGAAAAAATATTAACAAGAAGGCTACACCCATACCGTAAACCACAAGGTGACAAAAGCAAGATGACTACAATCAAGAAAAATCTCAAACTAATACCTGACTCCGCCAACAACCCATACAATAACTGATAAGACAAATGTCTAAGTGTGAAGGTCGAACTGTTACCACACTGCTTAGGTCATATATGTTATCATAGTGTGCACTCAGAAGAGAACTAAACCTAATCAATGTGCTTATCAATCAAATATATAATATCCATTAAAATAAGTGATCTATTTAACATTTAAAGATGCTCGACACTGCTTATAAAAATAAACAACATTATTGTTTAGAAGGGATATCATGAATGTGATCGATGTCTAAATTAATGCCACTTCAATGCGATCTTTACTGCCATTTTATGCTATTGTGTGGTTATAAATAAGATCCATTGAAGCTATTCAAGCAATTTTAACACTGACTTGTCGTGTATATAATTTTCACCTCGATGTTATTCAATGAGATTTAAGGCTATTATTAAATGTTATAAATCAAGCTATACATTACATATAAATCAAGCTACACTTTACAAGATATATAATTCCATATAAATCAACCTACACATTCTAAGAAAAGTCACTATACATTCAATGAGAACTAAAGTCATATGTATTCGATGGGAATTACTGCCACATGCATTCAATCAGAATTAATGCCATATACCTTATGAAAATCTATACAGAATCCATACATTACAGAATTCAACATGAGAATTAAAGTTATACATTACACGCAGGCAAAGGGCAATGTGGTCAATGACAAGGTAGGCAAAGAGACAAGAAGGCGCAAAGATTAAATAACAACCTCGCCAGGTTAATAAATACATGAAGATGCAGTCATAACCAGTGGCCCAACTTGCCAGGTGACACTTGGAAATCATAGGCAACATGAAATGATTGAGGTGTCAATAAAGACAATCGCCAGAGTAATACCTCTAGCCATGGAATCCAATCAGGAAATAAAAGCGCAGAGAAATAATTATGGAAATAATACTCTCTTAAATGGCTTTGCCAAGCACATAGATAATATGATTACATTCAGCTAAGATTCAACAACGCAGGCACAACAAATCTCTATCATAGTAGTTAGAAATGGCTGCCATACCACTATACCATCGCTAGAAGATGATGACGATTCTCAAAAGGAAATAGTCATAGATCAGTAAAACTTCAGGGTCAATTTTTCCTTCATAAAGAGACTAAATTGTAATGGAAATCGTTGGCTAGGTGGATAGAGTCGCAGGCCCAAATTCGCCTTTAAAAACAGGTAAATTGCAATGAAAAATTCGTTGGACAGGAGTATAATTTCGTAGGCCAAATTCACCTTTAAAAACATGTAAATTGCAATGAAAAAATTTCTTGTCGAAGAGTATAATTTCATAGGCCCAATTCACCTTAAAAATCAGGTAAAACACAATGAAAAATTTGCTGGCAAGGAGTATCAATTCACAGGCCCAAATCACCTTCACTTAAAGAATTGCATAGAATTTATGCACGGTGAAAAAAAAATGGGTTTTGTAGCAGCCCAGAGATGGGTAAAAACTCCCCAACAAGAAAAAATTCAAAGCTGGGATAATTGAATGAAGGCAATACCTCTACAGTGGTAAAAACAACCAGAAAACTACAATCCAACTGTCAACTACAACTAACAACTCGGAAGGCATTAAAACCGTGGTTATATATAATGGTCAACCACCCACACATCGCGGTGATAGCCAAAAGGGACTGTCGGACAAGAGGACATAAAGCCGACTCAAATCATAATCAACCATTAAAATGCAGAGGTAAATATATAAAAAAAAACATGCAGAGAAAAATGCCATCAACAAACCTAGAGTTAAGTTTGCGGGGAGGGATCACAACGTAGATTTGAGTTTCCAGCAATAAGTAAAAACACAGAAATAAATTCATCCATCATTATCTAAAAACACAGAGCTAAGAAAAACTTTTCCATCAACCAATAAATTGCAGGGTTAATTAATCTTATCAAGGCACAAGACATCACACTACCTGGAACAACCAACAGGGCTAGACAACTGGAAAGGACCTCATTCGCTCATCATCCACGCACAAAAAAATAGGGCGTTTAGATCCATAAGTCTATTAACACCGAAGTGATGACTGTAGATCAGGCTCTTGGCTGACTGTTGAGGCATGGACTGATGAGTTACGGACAAAGGAAAAAATAAACCGCAAGCATCACAAATCAATAAACCATAAGGCATTCAAGACATGCAAGGATCGAAGGCCATGGAATTCAATCAACATTAAGCTAAATCCTATGGGGGAAATTTATTCATCAACTAGAATGCTAAGACAATCATTTTCTTCACCTGATTAAACATACATAACTAAAATCATAAATCATACTAAAAATCTACCATGCAGAAACAAGGAAGCGTATCGTAGCCCAAGTCACCTGCTCTAATTTGTTGTCATGCACGCTCTATGCCGCTCCTTCTTGTCGATCGATGAGACTTCAACGGTACCTCCCAGCCAATCCTAGGTCTACTCTTATTCCCCCTTAGCCCCCTGAGCCGCAAAGGGCCACACACACTAACCAGAGAATCAACTATCTCCCAGATAGCCTCGCAAGGTCGAGCTACAACTCCTCACTGAGCTGGGTATCCGAACTCCCACAAGCTAAGTCAGTCAAGTATAAATTTTTGCAGTGTAACGTTACACATAACATAATAGATCCATCATCCTTCTCTTCCCTCCATTATATAGAGTTTCGAAGTCTTTTACTTTCTCAAAATCCCATTTAATTTATTGTTTAATAATTTAATTCATAAAAATCCTCCCCATACATGTGTCACCCATCCCCTTTATTCCTCCATAAATTAATTTCATTAAATAAATAATTACTCGTATTTCCCTCACCCACCTAAAATCATTCCTAGAATCGCTCCTAGGTGTCCCCATATTCCCTTACAAGTTTTAATGACTTTCCCCTTTAGTAATTTACTAGTTGAGTTAATTTAGAAATTTCTTAAATACTAGATACCTTACTAAGTTAGACTTTCTACTTTTTCCTTGTGTTTCCCCCTTTTTCCTAGTTTCCTAATTCTTTTAGATTTCCTTCTTTCCCTTTTCATTTAAAACTCAAATTGGGAGGTGTAGAAAATCAACTTTTTCCCTTTTTCCTTTTTAGTTAATTTTTTTTTAATTAACATATGGGACAAAACCATTATTTCCCCTTTTTCCCTTTTTAAATTTTATCCCCCAAAATATTTTTATAAATTAAAAGAATCACTTATCCCCTTCTCGACACATGATTAATGATGATTATCATTTTTATTTATTTATTTTTATTTTTCCTTTTTTTTACATACATATTTTTCATTTACCGCAAATTTCACCTAGACCTAGATTTAATTTTCGAGGTTGGGCGACATTTTATTAGGAAAATTGTTTTAAATTTTTCTTATCACGTTATATGTCCTAATGCCATATAGGTTTATTTATTTATTATGTAACAACATGATGTGCCCTTTCAGGACGCACTAGGTGCTCCAAGGGTGACACTTGCCTCAATCTTTTTCCCTTGCACAACGTGCCCTTCAGAACACACTCCATGATCCAAGGGTGGCACTCGCCTCTTTCTCTTTTTCTTGCACAATGTGCCCTTCGGGATGCACTCTGTACTCTAAGGGTTCCACTCACCTCTTAACTGACTTGGTAGACATAAAAACCCCTAGAGTCAATATTTTGCCAGGTGATCTTGTGGTAGACTAAGGGCCTCTAAGGAATAAGGCCCCTGCCTTATTGCATGTCCCTTAGAATCATCGTGAGAGACTGTCATAGTATACCCTCATGACATCGTGGGTCTTCTCGAACTAGGTAGTCCTTAACCTACAGTTCGAGCCACGATGGGAGTGCTAGTAGATTGTGGCAGGGGTGTTGTCCACACCTCTCCCTCAACATCTCTGGTAGTCGTGCATGACCCCTCTACTCTACATGTGAGTTTGGTCGACAAGCTATCATCGGCCTACATCATCAATGAATCATGTCATAAATATATCCATAATCATATCATCTAATCATATGCACTAATATCACATATAAAACAATCAAACCCCAAGTTCACTCCCTGACTCACTCCAGAGTCCAAGGGGTTCCATCGATGCCTCTACATCCTCAAGTTCCAAAATCCCACACACTCAGTAAAACTGAGTCAATAGAACATGTCCATGTAAATGCAACAAAACAACATGTCATCAACCCATAACTCCTCATAATAAAAATATAAGTCTTAATAGTATAATAATATGGATCACTTGCGAGCAAGTGGCCTTAAAAATAAGTTCACTCAGTGTGCACAAGAGGGGGATGTTACATACACCCCCTCTTGGTCTAAAATTTGTACCAAAGTTTCACAGTATAAGTGAAAAAATAATGTGTATCACAGTATCAAAATTCTATCTATCAAACAAAAATGGAAACTGTTGGCACATATCATATCTGTTCTCCCA